>CAJNOJ010000012.1:488309-598747 GCA_905250025.1 Adineta ricciae | reverse complement strand
GGCTATTAATTGATCCATGTCAAATCTCGATAAAAAATCCAATAAATTCGATTCTACATTTGACATGGATCAATTAATAACCTCGATCACGAATCTATTCATTGGCGGAACAGAAACAACGTCCACGACGCTACGTTGGGCATTTATCTACATGATCGAAAATCCGCAGATCTTAAAAACTGTCCGACAAGAAATCGATGATTATATGGGAGATCGAAATTTATTTATTCAAATGGAAGATAGACAATATTTGCCATATACAACAGCCACGATTCTCGAAATTCAACGTTGTGGGAATATTGCTACCTTAGGTGGAAGTACAATGCATAGAAATCTACAGGCAACAACATTGAATGGATATTCGATACCAGCGAACTCTTATATAGCGGCAAATTTCTATGCTTGTCATGTCGATGAACGACAATTTCCACATGCGGATCGTTTTGATCCAACACGATTTTTGTCAGATGATCTGAAATTAGTTCAACGTCCTCAAGGATTTATTCCCTTTTCCATTGGCAAGAAATCTTGTCCTGGTGAATCGTTGGCGAATATGGAACTTTTCCTTTTTTTTAGCAACTTTATTCGACACTATGATTTCTGCGTTGTAAATCAGGCCGAACATATTAATTCCAAGTTGTTTTATCATACTAGTCTGACGCGTGCACCTTTTGACTATCAGATTTCATTTAATAGACGATCGTTTTGATTTAGCTTTAAATAAATATTGATCTGTTCCTTTACTTCCCATCTCAAGTTTATGAACAGTGTGATTATTTGTATCCGATAAGATTGCATAATGAATGTGATCATCGATAGTACGCGTCGCTTCCTCTCCTCTACAACTAGGTTTCAAAAGCTTTAACGAAATGAAACTAGATATATTTTACTCTTTTCATTATACGCTGCATCACAATCGAATCGAGTTCATAGATAAGTTAACTGTTGCTCTTTTCTTGCAACCTTGCACATATAATTTATCATTTACAACAACAATAACTATTCGAACTATTCTGACAAAATCCATTGTTCTCTATATGAGCAGAAACTAACTCAAAAAGATACACAATATTAAAAGAATTCACACAACTACCATTATTCACTTGCGTAATAGAACACTTTCGAGAACCCTTCGCACAATAATCACCACACCTAGCTTTAAAGTTGAAAAACAACAAGCTCGAATACCAAATAGTACAGGTTTCACATGTTAATACAGGTTCCGTCGTTGTCGCTTTCGTCGACGAACTCGTTCCTGTAGTTATCGCTACAGACGTGACAGTTCTCGCCGTAGTAGAGGTTGTGGATGTTCGACCAGATGTAGACGTTGTGGCCGGCGTTGTCGATGTCACAGCAGATGTGATAGCTGTGACCGGCATTGTGGATTGCTCGTCAGACGTGGTAGCTGCGTCTGTCGTACTTGCTGCATCCGATATTGTGCTTGTCTGGTCAAATGTAGCAGTTGAGTCGGCCGGTGGCGATATAGTCGACGTTGTGGATTGCACATCAGACGTGGTAACTGCGTCTATGGTAGAAGGTTCATCCGACGTGGTGATTGTCTGTTGGACTCCAGCAGTTGAGTCTGCCGTAGGGGTTATATTTGACGTTGTGGGTTGCTGATCAGATGTGGTACCTATGTCTACGGTAGATGCTGAATCGGATGCTGTGCTTGTCTGGTCAAATGTGGCAGTTGAGTCAAACGGAGGCGTCATATTCGACTTTGTGGTTTCGAAAGTGACCGTCTGATCACTGATGTTAGTTGTAACTGTAGTAGACGTTGGATTGGGCGCGGTAGTTGTGGTTGTTATGTCTAGAAACATTGGCTATTAAGAGAAATTGGAGTTAGTTGGATATAAAAGAATACTTCCTGTAGTGTGAGGTGAGATTGAAAGTGCAAGCGATGCTAAAATGGTTGGTTTATTGGCAGTATACGTTACGTACGATAAGGTTCGATTGCCGATATCTTCGGGATGAAATATTAAGGTCACAGAAATGTTCGCTTGTGGAACGATAATATGATCATCCAATAACCACATACAAGTGCCATCAGAGGGGCATGGAACAGTAACATTGTATATTTGTATGTTGGAATCAATTGAGAACGATGTTGAACCTGTGATTGTGCCCTTCTTACCCGGTGGTAGTTTCGATGATGAATGTGGGAAGTGAAAGAAAAGATGATTCATGGAAAAGTCTGAGTTGGGTCGCAAATACAGGAGACATTGTATATAGAGAATGGAGGATCTCTTATGTATGATATTCAATACGTGTCCAAAATCATGAATGTACGATGTGTATCGTATTGGATTTCCATCATCATCGAGCGCAATACTATTGTATTGATCGTAAAAAATCATGTGTACGCCAAGAATCGTTCTGAATTGAGTCAATTCACCAATTAACAATTGATCATTACAATAATCGATCATTCGTGGTTTAAATCGAAATCTACATAGATTTTCTTCTATATTCACATTAGTTATTATCGATGAAAGTGTCGAATACGTAAACGTTTTTCCTGCGTAACGACTAGTGAGCTCTTGTAAACCGTCTAGATCGGAAAAAATGAGAAAACTGTCTTTATGTGTCGACTAATTCTTCACCTGGTAAAATATTGCCATCGGGACCGTTTTCATCGTCATCATCGCAAACAATCATTGACTGCGAAATAGAAGCAGAAATCCTTTACTCTTATCAATGAGAATACTCATCGATGTGAAGCTAGCGCGAAGAAACGATGTATTAGCTAAAACATTTTTATCAAATAAGTTGCGTTCATGAAAACGGCAGCATTCAACTCAGAATTTCATTCTATCTCGGATGCTAATACTTTTATTCATGAGACAAACTTTGGAAAAAAATTTTTCGGAAGAGTGCTCCATGAATAAAAGTATCACCATTCAATGCGGAAATGTATTCTGAGTCGAATGGTGAAGCGTTCAGGGGTGTTACTTCTTCAGCAAACAAGTTTTTACCTGACATATCATTTCTTCGTGCTAACTCCGTTGCACTAGCTGCACACCGATAGAATACTCACTGTAATCATCCATAGGAGAATTATCGAACCGAAAAACATCCTGGTTGCACAGTACTTTTATTTGTACTAACAAAATTAGTTTAGCTGATTCCTTCAATCGATTTTTCAATGCTCACACATGTGAAAACAAACAGATCTTTATACATCTGGTTTATACACATGTTCTCATTTTCTTTAGTTACACAAATTCAGACATATTCCGAACACAATATATGAAAGGAGTATTGTTTTGATAACAGATGGTTGGGATCGATTTCACGAAACTATTTTTTTCGAGATGCGAATGCAACAACATGAGGAATGAATTAAAATACAACACAATTCACTGTGTGTATTTATATTTACCACTGTTTTCTTTCGAGTAGAGATATCATTCGATAAAGTCATTTGCTCAATCACAACGCATACAGAGAGATAAAACAGTTCTACTAAGTTAAAACTGCAAAGCAACCTGAAACATTCATTGAATTATTTTTTTACTCATTAGAATCAATTACCATCTTGTTAATACACTTTGTCAAGACGAATGCTAGAAATCTGCAATCAATTTAATCGAGTTTTTTTTTCAAAGCACGTCTATTCGCAACAGATACCTGTACGAGTGAAATATCTCTTATTCAGGTCATTCATTTTCATATCCAACGATCAACAACGGTGTACATGAAAACTGTCATGTGTATATCAATTTAATCTCTAAATAAAATCGAAAAGTGCAAGAATGACAGAGATAAAGTGTTTTTAGAAACAAAGACATTTAAAATCGTGACACTTTCCACCACCTGGATGACCATCTCGTTTGCAAGCACTGGGACATTGACCGAAATGATCTTCAAATAAGCAAAGACCTTTGAAACTGCCAGATGGAATCGATTGTCGTCTTTCTGTCTCATGTTGATCATCATCATCGTCATCAGTATTTCGTGCAGCTTGTTGCATCATTTCGATAAGATCACGACGAGCAACTTTCACTGCGTCATCCATCAGTTGTTGGCTCCAAACATCTATACTACGAGCATAGGACGCACCAACTAAGTATAGAGAAGAAATAAACGAACATGAATCAAAATAAGACTTCTACTTGCCGCATAAGATTGCCACGATAATACTAAGCGCAAGAAAGCGAGTGTTCATGTTTATGTATAAGTTATGTGTTATACTATTTGATCTGCCAGTTTATATATAAATCCAGCATAAAAGAAATAATCGTACTTGTTAGATAATGATACCACCTGTGGTGTAAAACATACCTATGTCGGTCGAAAATAAAAAATTGTATAGAGTGTTCTTCGAGCTCTGGTAAATATTGCGAGAGGGCGAAGAGTGGAGAATGATTTAGGTGATTCGATTTTTTTATTCGCGAACTTTGTATGAAGATATCGTGATGAAAATCAGGATCGTAGATAAAGTCATTCTCTCTTCGAATGCATGTAAAGTACTTCTCCAAGAAAATCACTGAGTATATAGGTTTCATATGAGAAATTTTACTTTTTTAAATAAGGCTTTTTTTATTAAGAGTACTTATTGAACCGTTACAATACTTTTTTTCTTTTCGTAATGTCATACAGTCAGAATGTACAACAACACGATGAGTCTCACGACTTCGCAAAATGAGAATAATGATTCGCGGTGCCTACGAAAGGACGTATTTGCCGAAATCAGAGAATTTATTGCATTTAGTTTATTGTATGTAATATTTTTCGATGAAATATTCTCCCGTTTATATTTAATCCTCTTTGAAAGTGTGTTATCACATCTTATCATCATAAAACAGTGATAGATATATCGATTAGAATAAGAGGATCTACTCTTTAGTGTCTTTTACAAAAGAAGACTATGCACAGCAATCGTTCTCGTATATGACAATCAATATATTGAGAGAACAAAAAAAACTACACTTGCGATACTTTGAGATATATTCTTCGATTTTGATCTGTTTAGAAAACTTTTACTAAAATAATTCGTCAAAAAATTTTATCGAATCGCATTATTCGGTGATTATCACGATCGGCAACGTACAAATTACCATCTAAATCGAATGCTAAACCTTCCGGTTTAAAAAGTTGATTTAATTTATTTCCTTCTCCATTACCACCAACAACAACTTCACCTCTTAAATCACCTTCTCGCCACCGCATTACTCTATTGTTTCCGTAGTCTGCGACATAGATTTCACCACATGAGCTAATATACAATCCTCGAGGATAGGACAATTGATTCAAATTGATTCCATTACCATTACCACCAGCTACAACAATTCCTTCGCGAGCATTCTTGTTCCATTTCATCACACGATGATTTTGTATATCTGATACGTAAACAGATTCATCTTCGTCAACAAAGACAAACGAAGGACCATTCAGTTGACTGATTTCCCTTCTTAGTTCACCTCTGCTTGTGATTGATTTATAGTGATTTTCTCCAGTTTTCCATCTCGTCACATCATTCTTATTCCAATCGGAAACATATAGCGATTGATGTTTATACATTGCTATGCTATAACAATCAATATTGACAATGAGAACCCGTTCTTTATCTCTATCTAAGGACGATCGAATCACTCGATTATTTCCTCGGTCAGCGATAATAATCGAACGACTCTCTTCATTGATAATCACATCTGATGGGCTATTTAATTGATCTGTTCCATTTCCGTATCCATTTCTGCCTGCAATGATCTCCCCTACGTTTGTATAACATTTCCACTCAACGATACGGTTATTGCCGCAGTCAGCAATAAATATATTTTTCTTGCTGTCAATACTGATCCCTATTGGACGGTTGAGTTGATTTAGTTGATTTCCACATCCGTTTCCACCAGCAACAACCGTGCCAGTTGCTCGAAATTTTGAACCTAAAACACATTGTATTTTTAAAACTTATCAGGTAGATAAAAGAACAACAAATCTCGCACGCTCTCCGTCTACAACTGTCTTTCAAAATGCATAGTATTGACAAAATAGCTACGTTCAATTCATAAAATTTGATCAAATCTGAGTGAGTTCAAGGATTTTCAGATATTATACTGTGAACCGAAATGTTACCTCACTTTAGTATTCATAACACAAAGATACTTACCCGTTTGTTCGATCAACGATCTTTGAATGTTTGAAATTGAGCGACGATTTGCTGATGATTGTAATCTATCTAATAAATCGATATTCCGAATTTTGCAAAGATTTTATGTTGTATGCTAATGCACATAGTGCTCACAACAACTATTGATAATAACTTACTTTTTGATACAAAGACGGAAATCTGAGTGATAAACGGCTGTGAGTCTTCTTGGAGAGAAATGGTGGATGGATTGTTCAATTCGTCTGTCATTGCTTTCAATTTTCGTCTCAATTCATTCAAATCGATTTCGTTGAATTCTTCTTCTTTCCGCATTTCTTTGATCTGGTCGCCCAATTGACTGAAGTTTTTTCCAATAGTATGAATAAATGTTTTTGTCTCCTCAAGGACAGTTTTTCGACAAGTATCTGCCATCTGTTGGATTTTCTGCATCGATTTTCTTTCCCATTCATTAATTTGTCGCATCAATGATGAGTTACTTGGAGAGTTTCGCTCATGTTGATTAATAGTTTGCCGAAATTGATCATAATCATTGATGATAACATCTAATTCTTCATTCAATAACTGTCGATGTTCAATCAAATCAGTTTGACAAAATTCATTTGAGCAACCTTTGCAAAGATAAGTAATTTTTTTATATTTTTTACACTTAAAACATTGTGTCGTGTCGGTTTCCATTTGTTGGAATAGAGAAGTCGGTAGTAGAGAAAAAACGTGTTATGAATTTCACAATGTCAATATATGAGTCAAACCGGAGAAAAAAATCATTCATTTGTGGATGGCAAAATCCATTTCATATAGAACGGCGCTTTGAATTACGACGGAATAAAACTAATATTCCCAAGTATTATTATCTTGAATATCTTACTCGATTCCGTGAGATTTTTCAAACTACTCAACAGATGTCACCGGTGTTCAAACATTTCGATGATTATTTCTCCTATGAAGCGTGCGACTGAATATCGTAAAAAAAGCGAAATAGTATAATGAGATAAAACTATTTTGATTGACGTGGTCCTTACGTCGAATCTTTGTAGTACTCAGTCATCTCTCTTCGATAATTTTTATTCAATAATTATGGGAGTAAGTAAATATAACTGAACGAATGACATCAATCACTCTTTTGGCCTTTTGGTAGATGCAGAAACAGAAAGCAACGAGAAAATGTTTCAGAAAATAAGAAGTAAACTTTGAAACAATTTTTTCCAATAGTGCATGTATAGAGTTAAAAGTATAAGAGAAAGGATAAGTTATGTTCTTAACAAGTTATTCGTTTTTGTACGGACTGGAACAATACGGCCGCGTCGCGTTTTGCCTGGTAATAATTTTGGCCAGATTTCCGGAAGTAAACTAAGACAGACGAACGGCATGAGAATATTAAGAAATCGAATCAGGAAACTCAGGTAAGGCATTTGCACTGCAGCACCAAACATCGGCAGGCAGCAATATTGTACAATGCTGACCAAGGTGACTGGCGTCGTCAAAACGAGGAAGAGACTTATGATGGTCATCAGTTGAACAATCATCCGACGATATCGACGCCAATTAAACTGATTTCGATGTATTCGTCGTTTTTGCGTAATCACACGTACGAGCAAAGCCAGAGACGAACCGACTACGATGAATGTCGGAATAAAATTATGCGCAATTCGAGCGTACATTGCTACTGATGGGATTCTTAGCGCACATGAGTATCCACAAAAGATAGAACTCATAATGAATTCATTTCGACAGGGATAGACAAAAACAACGATAATACTAAACATAATTGGATAAACAAAAGCTGCTACGAGCAGAGGTGTGTAATGACAGAGAATTCGTCGATAACGAGTAGTGAATACTGTTGGATAGAATATAAGCAGGTGCCGTTCAATCGATGCCCATGCCATCGTCAAATATGTCGCAAAACTGCAATTTGAATTGATCAGATTCCAAAAGAGACAAAGACTATTTGTCGACGGTGTTACTTGTCCAATGCGAAGATAATTAAGCGTAAAAGGGTGGCTAAGAAGTGAATCAACAATAGAAATCGTCATTAAAACTACAAGTACATGGTTGTGCAGAGAAGATCGAAAATGACGATTGGATAGTAAATGATAAAGTATATATACACAACAGACAACAGATGGTATGTAACATGTTTGTAGAAGAATATACTTGATTGTATTTACTAGATCGGAGGAAGTGTTACTAAGAAGTGTAATGTTCGACATGATATGAAACAAAAAATGTGTCGCAGTTGATGATAGGAGAGATAATCTTTATTAGAAAAAAAAGTATCAGATGCTGTTGGTTTCATGTGTCCTCATGATGTGCTCAACTTTCAGAAAATCTTTTCTTGCAGATCTCTTTTTTCGTTAAGAAAAACTAGAAAGTTCATTGATATTTGCAAACAAATATGTTATTCACGATTATCGGTATTGATGTTCGTAAGTCGTTCATTCCGTTCGAGCAATTCATCGAGGTCAATTGCCATTTTGTCGGTGACTTCACTAAATTCGAGCTCTAGTTCGATAAGTGTCTACAGTACATGAAGATATGGTAGTGAAAGGATGGCGTCAAAGCAAAATAGAATGAATGTATACATTATTATTTTTGAGCGCATTGATGAGGTCACGTACTCCTTCATGGCTTATGATGTTGCCCTGAAGATGTAATATACGCAATGCCTGAATAGAGGCATTACAAATAAATATATGTGAGGTGAATCAATAGGGAAATGATGAATTACTCTGTTTTTCTTCAACAAATCAGCCAAATGACGAGTCCCAACACGCCCGATATGATTGTTTGGAATGAATAACGTTGTGAGTGTCTCGAAGAACAGAACCACATATGATCGATAAAAGAAAAATAAATAAAATTACTGAATTTTCTTGTAATGCAGCAGCTAGATATCGAACAGCTTCATCGTTCGGATCCCGTGTCTCTTCACCAGCCGTATATCTCGCTTGTGCATTATCCAGACGTGGTGCTCGTGCCATGGTCACATATTGTGTCCTTAGAAAAGCCATATATCGTGCTTGTACATCTTCCAAACGGCGTGCTTGTTCATCATCCAGACGGCATGCCTCTTCAGCATCTAGGTATTGTCGTTCTTTATCTGAAATATGGTTACCGCCGATGTCTAACGTATGCAGCATCTGAGCCCAGAAGCAAATACAGAATATTTCATTAAAAAAAAGAAACGAGATTACTTTGTTAGTTCTTAACATATCAGCTAGAGCTTTTAATCCATCGAATCTGATTTTATTGTTGCCAATGTGTAATATGCGTAGAGTCTAAGTATAAATGACGATTGAATAAACGTTTGAGATTGTCAAAGATGTCATGGGCATTACCGAGCTATGAAGTAGTACATCAGCAAAATATTGTGCTCCCTGATATCCAACATGATTACCATTAATGTTCAATTCGACTAGGGTCTTCAATTGGTATGAATAAGTACAAATTATATGTTGAAGAGGAATAAGTGAAAGAAATCTACCGTATTATTTCGCAATGCATTAGCCAAATGTTGTGCTCCCTCACATCCAATATAATTCTTTTGAAGATCTAATATTGTCAGTTTCTGAGGCGATATAATACAAACAAGTACATAGTGAACCTAAGATTTGCATGAAATTTACCTCATTGTATTGTAATGCATCCGCCAAACTTTTCGCTCCGTGCTTTCCTATTTTATTTCCGTTTAGATCCAGGTGTATCAACGTCTATAAGTATATATAGGCATAGATGAATAAGATGTGAATAATGTACTTTATTGACTTGTAACGCATCCGCCAGATGTTTTATTCCGCTGTCTTTAGTCTGATTACAACTAAGATGTAGCGTGACAAGTCCCTAAATCAAAATATGTATCTGACTAGATCTATTATGTGAATATCAAGATCTACTGTATTGTGCTGTAACATGTCAGCTAGGTATTCTGCTCCAACTTCACCAATCTTATTGTTGGCAAGGTATAGTTTGGTTAAAGCCTAAAACAGATCATGTGGAGTGAATAAAAGAAGAAGCCACTATCATGAACATATATACGGTATTATTTCGCAATGCATTGGCCAAATGTTGTGCTCCCTCACATCCAATATAATTCTTTTGAAGATCTAATATTGTCAGTTTCTGAGGCGATATAATACAAACAAGTACATAGTGAACCTAAGATTTGCATGAAATCTACCTCATTGACTTGTAACGCATCCGCCAGATGTTTTATTCCATTGTCTTTAATCTGATTACAACTAAGATGTAGCGTGACAAGTCCCTAAATCAAAATATGTATCTGACTAGATCTATTATGTGAATATTAAGATCTACTGTATTGTGCTGTAACATGTCAGCTAGGTATTCTGCTCCAACTTCACCAATCTTATTGCTGACAAGGTATAGTTCGGTTAAAGCCTAAAACAGATCATGTGGAGTGAACAAAAAAGGAAGCCACTATCATGAACATATATACTGTATTATTTCGTAATGTGCCAGCCAAATGCTTTACACCTTCATCACCAATTTCATTCACGCTAAGAATTAACGTCTTGAGCGCCTAAATGGCAATATGCATATAGATAAATGAAATAAAGGTAAGAAGAATATGGCGATCACCGTGTTGGTTTTCAATGCATCAGCCAGAATGAATGTTTCACTGTTAGAGATACGAGTATTACGAAGATTCACTGTTGTAAGTACCTAGCCAAACGCAAGAGTTATATAATCAGAAGCTAAATATCATCCTGCCTGATTCCCTCGTAGAGCATTAGCCAAATATTTGACTCGCCCCTCATCCAAAACATATGCTTGAAAATCTAACGTGTGAAATGTCTATAAAGAACAAAATAATCATATACTTCAACGAAATAAAACTGTTTTCTTCACAAGACTTACCTGGTATCTTTCATACGAATATATGATTTTATTGAGCCGTTGACATACATTACACACTGTACATAAGATCGTAATAATGTCCAGACGATCAAGTATTCGGTAGACGACTTCGACTGGTAGTGTAGGAAGAGAAACTTTGCTCGTGTCCGACATTGTAACGTTCTTTGATCTTAGATATCAAATGTGAGTAAATTTAAGCGTTGCTTTATATAGGTTTGAAGTCGAACAGCGCGACAGGATTTATCCTCACACAGAACGTATGTTAAAAACAGAACAGAAAAGATGGAAAAATCCGCCGATCTGACTGTTTTATTCCTTACACACAGAGAAAATACCTCTTGTACTGTGTTATGTGCAATTTTTGTAACATCTGAATCTCTATCCATACAGGAATGTCTATAAGTGTCTTTTATTGTTTGTCAATATGGTTTGTAAACTGTGGTGGAGACAAAAAGAATATAAAAAATATTCGTTCTTCGAGATCTTTACACTGAGTGTGGTAAAGAGAAAAATAACGCGTGCGCACTACGATGATCGAGAAAGAAACAATGTTACAAATTTGAATCAGTTGATTCGAGAATCGTTTTCATCACATTTTGAACATCGTGATAAACCTGAAATAAAATTTGAATCGCAAAACTTTTCCCATAAATTTCAATCAAGCCAACCTGTTCAACATCTTTTGTTGCATCCACGTGTTTGATTAAATTCTTCTTTTCATAATATTCTATGGCTGGTTCAGTTAATTTTTTGAATGTAGCAATTCTACAATAACAATAATTCGATTTTCACAAATAACCAAGTGTCTAAAGAAATGCACCTTTTTTTCAGAGTTTCCTCATTGTCATCCGCTCGTTCACTGTTTCGGCCACGTTCCATACATCGATCGATGCTCGTCTTCAAGTATTGAATTACACCATATCAATCTACCTTCGAGTTCATTTACCTTCTCGTCACAATCAAAGTCAAGTACACATTGAAGAACGACTTTCTCGTTCATTGTTTTTTGCCATTCGGTAATATTCTCCATATCTCGTGGAAAGCCATCAATTAAGTAGTTTTCTTTGCCACTCTTTTTTATTGCCTTTTAGATGAAAGAAGAATCGGAGATGACGTGAATGAAGAAAACAATCAATGCATACGTTTTCGATTAATCTACAAGCGATTTCTGAAGATACGAGAGAGCCATTTTTCATTGTCTCTTGAATTTCTCTACCTAGATCAGAATGCGAGTTATTAACTTCTTCTCGAAGAAGATCGCCAACAGATAAATGAACGTAAGTATAGTCCTACAAAGTTGAAATCGTTCAAAAAAAATGCTTTTTGCAAATTTATTTTCGCATCTAACTTTGCAGATTCGTTCACATTGTGTACCTTTACCTAATCATAAAAAGTACAACTGAATATGGAAAATATCGAAGGTATGCTACACATACCAGCTCCTGGTGCACCGATAACAAAGATTACATTGGGTTTTTTGGTCGTCATGATAATCGTTCGTTTACTTTAATGTGTATTTTTGAACGACGCATGTTCGTTACGAATGAAAGGGTAACCCAATGACAATTTTATATCACAACGTGCTATATACAAGCGACCTCTTTTTCTTTCAGACAATTTCAATCAATTGTCGATCTGTTCTCTTTCGGCATTCAGATTGCCGAGTTGTTGATGTTGATTTTGAAACATAAGTAGACCCGCACTTTGAAGACATCGGAACACATGCTTGTTTGTGTACAACAATTTGACAGTAGATAAGTATATGGGGAAAAGTAATACTAGCTAAAAAAAACTGCAGTCGGCAGGGTACGAGTAACATGCAGCACGAGGAATATATTAAAGAGCATGTAATCTTGCAGATGATGGGCTGAACGGAAAAACACAATTCAGGCTACATCGATTGATTGTTTTCCACCATAGGTGTCTTTTACTAATATTCATGGATTGTATGCCGAGCTTCTCACACGTTCGTTTGATAATATCGACCATTATCATATAGATGTTGCGCTTTGCTCTGATTCGTTCGGTTCGCGATCGAATCCTTTCATTTTACGTTCGTTCTGTCGTATAGTATGGCTTTACCTTGCACAACCATCATGAAACACGGGTAGTTTCCAGCATTTGTTTTTGCATGATGCAATGGAAACGGAGAATTAGGCAAAGTATTCATTTATAAGGAATCTATATCGTGGCAATACCATTCATTAGATATTTTCAGAATTATGTCGGAAAAACATTACATCCTCGATATATCTGATGAACGGCACGATGATCAACGACATCAACATTACGTACATGCTTTGCGTGCAAAGAAAAGTAGATTTCAAACTGAGCGACAGTATCGATTGTGTATGTAGTTTGACTTTATTGATAAGAAAATAATAAACGTTTTTCAGATTCTCCAGAGCGCGCTCGACCGATTACTCGATTAGGAAAAGCAAAAGAGTTAATTGAAGATGAAGATGCAGACGAGGAAAGATTTTCTTACGAACCATACGAATCAATAGATATTTGGGACTTTGCTTATCGCCGATGTCGATATGAGTTCTCAATATCATATGCCATTCGATTGAAAGATGCTGACTTTCTTGAAGTACTTCTTCGCCAGTTAAAATTGAATTATGAAAATGACTTTCACCCAAAAGTTAAAGATAATTTCGGTAGAAGAAGAACAAGACATCGAAGAAGAATAACGAGAAGCGAAACAATGCTTACTGATGCAATTAAGAATGCGGATTCGCGATGTGTTGAAACAATATTAGATGGTGTATATGACGGTTTTATCTATTCAACAATTGTTGATCATGTGTGTGCTAACGGAAGAACTGCTCTTTGGCATGCTTGTAGAAAAGGAGACTTCAATTTTGTCCGTGAACTCGTAGAACGTGCGCACGCAAATGTCAATAGATGTGGAGTTTTACTCGTTGCAATTCAAAATAATCATGAGGAAATTGTTAATTATCTATTACAACAAGGATGTGATCCTAATCGACGAGTGAAAAATTATAATGAAAGTGCGCTACACATCGCTTCGCGTCGAAATCGACTCGCAATAGTCAAATTATTATTGAAATACGGTGCCGAGGTCAACGTACTCGATTATAAGAAGAGAACTCCTCTAGATTATGCTGTACATAAAAGATATGTTGACATTGCTAGAATTCTTATTGAGCATCATAATGGACGCTTCATTATGGGTCAAGCAGGATTCACCCCATTGATGTTAGCAGCATATTGCGACAATAAACCCATCGTACAATTACTTGTGAACATATTACCTGATCAACAGGTTTTAGACGAATTGCTTCTCTTGGCTTCTCGGTATACAATTGATGGTAATTTAAGTAAGCGTGATGAGGCCTATTGTTATTTTGAGAGGGCATTAAGTCGAGCAGCACCAGCATGTATCAATCCGTCTTGTGAAGCTTATGAGTATCTTACTGAATGTCAAACACTTGACGAGCTTGTTTCCATACGAAACGACGATAATAAACTACGAATGTACGCATTAGTTGTTAGTGAACGGCTTTTACTTCAGAAAGGTGAACTTAAGCATCTTCTCACACTGATTATGAAACAGAGTGATGTGTACCGATGGCAGAGACTATTCCGTCGTTGCCTACAATTACGAATGCATGCTTATCAACTACTATTACAAGCAGAAGATCATCGTAAATACGATGAGAAAGTGCAGAAAAGTTATCTTTTTCAAATTGTCAGTAGTTTATACAAGATATTGGAAACAGAAAAGAGAATACCTGTTCATTCACTGGCGCGTATTTGGTCATGGATACTCGATGAATTCAATCGGTCATTAAACGATGTCTTAATTAAGCTTCTAATGATTGTGTTTTATGTAAGTAGTATATCGTTAATGAAATAATACAGCGGATAATTTCATTTGTTCTTCTATTGTTCAGCTCTTGGAAACTAACAACATCAATGGCAATGAAAAATATATTCTTGTCGGTCTCCTTGTGCGACTTATACGTAAAAATATTTTCATAAAGCAACAATACAGTCCTTTGAGATATTTTATTAATCAAGCTGTCTCGGACGTAAATGAACTTACATGCGCTTCTGCTAGGTAATCTTTCTTAATGAAACATGAAATTCGTGATCAGATATGTCCATTTTAGTCTACCAGCATTGTCCATCATTCGATGGTTGATATATGCTGGAGCAGACGTCAATGAAACCGATTCACATTCAAAGATGACCCTGCTGCATTACATCGTACAACCCTATAACATCGATAAAGCAAGACCAATACTTCAAATTCTTCTGGATGCAGATGCACACATCGATTGTGTTAACGCATACGGTCGTTCACCAGAGGATTATGTCGATGATAGGGAAGTCAAAGAAATTCTACGAGCTCATCGAAAAATTTCGCTCAAATGTCTATGCGCCCATCTGATTGTTTCCAGCAAAATATCTTATAAACATTGTCGTTCGCCGAAATTAGTTCATTTTGTAAACATCCACAGTGACGATAATGGCGGATCCAGAGTCTTCAAGAAACCAAATGCTTCCTCAAACGAATGGACTATGGAATTAGAGTGGTAGTGAAGAAATTTACATTCGGTATAAATGACGATTAATAATACAGAACGATACAATTCGTCTTACATTCATTTCATCATTGTTCGAGAATAACAAAAGTTTCGCAAGAATTCGAACAGATTTGAATGCCATGAATAATTCTGAAGATATTTATATTTCTTTTATTAGGAAACTCTTTATTTACTAGTCATGTACACTCCCTTTTTATAGAAAATAAAAACCTCGATCATAAACTCCTTTTCAAGTTCTTGCACAACATCAATTGTTAGATAATCTATATAGATGATTATCAGAGACTATGTATGCAAGGTCCGAAGCATATGAGGAAACAGACGGACGCAACTGCGTCACACTATCCTGAGTATCAAGCTATCAGTAAAAAAATTCCTCACTATGTGTAACATGACGTTGCAAATCAATATTTTTGAAATTGCGATTCTATACAAAAGAGTACGAATGACAATCTTTCAGGTACAATCAGTATGAGCTTAGTTTCATTTTTATTCTATGGTATTATTGTTCAACTAGATGTCCACATGCGATTAGTTAATCTATCTAAGATGATCTCATCCGTTCTGTATTCATTCATGCGACGAATATTACTACGACACTGGAAATTCTGATTATGAATATCATAAGAAAGGGACTCACATCAGTTTTCGTGATGGTCGTACATTTTCTCATCGTCTCAATCTTGAGTATACCACTTGGCTTTCATTCAATCGTCCAACGCCAAAACAATTACAAATGCTTCCATCCACATATTTACCTCATCTCAAATATTAACACTTCAACGATATTGGCACTCTCGATAGGGATGTTGCTCTATTCTATTACACTATTTTTAGTCCATGTTGTATCAATATGCCATCGTTGATTTCATGTACACTACCATCGATTTCTTCATTCAATTGGAATTACTTCTATCGTTGTACGTCGACAATAAATCACACACTTCGTTCATTGACACTCATCGACGATAAAAAGATCAAATGTGAATCGGTTCCAACAATGTTTACCATTTGAATACCAAAACTTCATCAATTGAAGTTCGAATTGGATCCTAACATTTGGAACTATCAAAACACAATTGTTGTTAAGATAGACTGGGAACTTAATCAACTCTATTCAGCTAGAATTTATCGTCTTGATTAAAAGATTTTTCAAAATTGTTGTTTAAAATAGATGTTAATGCCGAATCAAGTAGTATGTTATATCAAGTGAACTTGCATTCATATTCGTTTCTCTCTCATGATCAGAACGATAGCTATCAGCTACTATAACACTTCTCCATCGCTTAGCACAGAAGCCGTGTGTCGGTAGCACGTTGGATTTAGATCGCTAGGGTTACGCCTCGTTATCGGCATAAACACTCATCGAATTCGTCGTAAAACGTTTAAATGACAGATTTTACTTGTTCAATAGATGTTGCTGGAGTAGTGCAAGGATAAAAATGATTGTTGATCACCTATTCTTTTGCCAGTATCGATAGGTTTTTCAGAATATTTTTGATAAATGTTGATTCTCGCTGCATGCTACACCTTCAATTCGTAAGTTATAACGGTTTAGCGTTCTGTTTAATACTATGTTGAAGTACTCAGAACGAAGGTGATATTACATGGGGCACTACAAAAGTTTTTTCGTCCAGCTCTCGTAAAAGACTTAGCTAAGAACTAATTGTACCGCTGTAATGCCTGGACATATTTAGGGTTATGTGCAAAACTTCAGACTTCTAAGTCTTGTGTTTTGTTGTAATTTATCACTTCTTTTTGCAGTTGCACGTTTCGCTTTTGAAAATGGACAAAATTTTTATTGATTACATTTCGGTCGTGCAACAATTAATATTTTTTCACAGAGTACGCCACTTTTTTCTTTTTTTTTCAGCTTTTTACTATCCACTATGTTTTCTTAAACAAAAACAAAGTATGGCGAAAGATGCAGCGTGAAAAGCTCTTCAATCTGTAGGGACGGTGAAAACGTGAAACAAGAATAAAGATATTTCTCGGTCGTGTTATTTTTTCGCTGTGTCGAAATTTCAGAGCGCAAAACTTTATCCATTTTAAAAGCAAAACATGCAATGATCAAAAGCGTGATCTTATGCAAATTGTAGAGCTTCATACGCTGCATTGTATGATGTCGTTTGCTGTACTAATAAAACTTATTAAAATATTAAAACCTGATACATAACATCTGATCATTAAACCCATTATTTGAGATAATGGAAATCATGTATAGCTAGTACAAAAGAAACGATAGACTACAAAAAAGCACAAGATTTAGAAGTCTGAAATTTTGCGCATAATCCGAAATGTGTCTGGGCATTAAAGCGGTATAGTTAGTTCTTGACGAAGTCTTTTAGGAGAGCCGGGCGAAAAAAACTTTTGTAGTGCCCTATGTATCTGAAGTAAACAGAAAGATGTTCTATCATGTGAAAGAGCATCGTACTGTCGATATGAGTATGATGATGCGAAATATCATTTTCCTCACATATATTTTATTATACAGAAAGAAACAACAGTACATAACAATGAAGTTTTCATACTCACCTGTATACTCACTTCTGATAGTGACTATGTTTAAAAACCATTCTTTAAATGCAGAATCTCCGAAATATCATCGACATCTCTTTCTACGTTTATTGGAACATATAAACATTATTTTCTTGCTCGTTCATTCCGTCATCATGAACTGTGTTTTTCTCTTCTTCACAAGATGTGCAGAAATCTATTTTATTCAGCGTATAAAGGTAAACTAATATGATACTTCCAGGAAAATCAGTCACTCTCACACCCTTATCCACACCTTTTATAGAAATAGAAAAGAATATAATAGCGTGTTAGTAGGCGATCGAGAATCGTTCATCCACTTTCTCGATAAAATCCCAATCATTATTTACTTTTTGTGTATGTATGTTGTTTCGTTTAATTGGCTCATCTGTGACATTGATTCCAAGAAGAGAATTTTCTTAAGAATATGGGTAAAAATTAGTGTTTTTCATACTAAGTTCGAAATATATCACGAATGTTTTTTTCTCATCGATGAACAAGTGACATGATCAAAGAAAATAGATAGGCTTTCGCATTTACTTCGATATGTGGTCCGCACAGAATGACACGTCCTTTACCATAAGTACCCTCAATGATCGTAGCTTTGTTCTTAAGAAAATCGTGAAACTTTGTATTCGAACTGTCGGTATCAGTAATCGTTGCTAACACTGACACGTTTGTTGGTAACTGATCCACTTGATAGACAGCACCATTATGATAAGTTGTTTTGTAGGTCATGTTCGACTCAGTATCGGTCAACGTTACATTAGCTCGAATGTTTGCGTTACAACCATAGAGAGAGTATCGAACTGAAAGGAGACCTATACCGACATTTTTTCGATTTTTCATATCGTTCATCGAGGCGAGATATGCACCAGCACAAAGTCCCAAGTAACCTCCACCATTGGCAACAAAATTTTGAATCAATGTAATACCATTCTCTCTTAAATGTATTTGATAACGTTTTGCAGTGCCACCAGGAACTATTAGCACATCATAGTCGCCGGTGAGCTGCGTAATATCAGAGGAAATCATGTATGCAATTTCTTTACTGTCGAAGAGGCTAATAATAGAAGTAGCATTTATCTTGTTTGTTGTAAAAATAAAGATACGCATCTGGAATAATAATATCTAAAAATGAAGGAAAATTTTTGAAGCCAAGTGTTTTTATTGCTCTAAAAATACACTAAACAATCTTTCAAGAAATAATCCACAGAGGGAATCTTAAGTAATTTCAGCCTTGTACCGAAATAGAAAAAATGCGAAAAGAAAGAACGAAAATGATTTGTGTTGAAGGTAAGCAAAGAATGATTCATCCAGATGACTAATATTTGGTGTTACAAGATTGTTTCGCGTTGCTGTCATCATCAGAACAAAACTTTTCATTCTTTCTCTTCCGCTATTCAATTTTGACAGATAGAATACATAGTTATGATATTTCCGCAGTGTTGAATTACATTGTGTGACTAAAACGCTGTAAAATCAGGTTTCTTTAGGATGAAATCAATTATGAAAATGTACGCGCTGTTCGTCTTATTTCCGCTGCGTTGAACATTTTAATTCATGCTATTTTATTTCACATAAAAAAGAGTGCTCATTATAACATCAGTAAACGCACGGTACGCATAATCTTACTCCGTTTACTAGAAAAGATGAGTACAACAGCGTCCGCTAACTCCTCACTTAACATTCTTCATACAGTTTATTGTTCCCAGAGAAAAAGGGTTAACAATTAAAATCAATACAAAGATGTTCACACACAAGTGCAGTAGACCACATATAGAACTACAAGATAGAAAGAGAAATGAAAAAGAAAAAAGAAGATGAAATACAAATCTAGAAACTGGAAAGAATTACATCACATAATAGCTAGAATATGCTTCTTCTTTCATTAGATTCGATGGAGCAACAGGAGAAAAGAATATTGTGATTTTTGTTTTTGTTTTTTGAAACAATATTTCAGTTTTTGTAAATCAGGATAGCCTCAATACTGATTCTATGGTGGTAGCATATACTTACACATGAAGTCTCTCAACTGCTCGTTGGTGTTGCAATAATATAAAATTTGTTTCTCATGTATGTTGAAAAAGTTGAAAAGATAAATAAAAGTGTGTATCGCCCGCTCTGCTAGTCTTTCTGGAAATTTACTATTGCGTCTAAATCCCATACTTTTATAATATGTTTTGTGTCTTTCAGGAGAAGTGATTATCAAGTATGATTCGATTATTTCATTATATGCATTCGCTTCACTAGACGAGTCAAGATGGTATTTCATCTTTTTCCAGTATTTGTATATATAATCACCTAGAGACTTTTCCTTAGATAAAATCATTGAGGTTAGATCTTCCCATCCCCATAAAGAGTATATCAATCTAATACCTGAAATGTAAACGTGTTCTATTTCTTTTCTTTGGTGCTCTGTAAAGAAAAACCAAAGTGAAAACAACCATATAAACTGGGGTAATGCGAATGTAAGGAATAACAGTCTTCTTTCAGTAATATCATTTCTACTAATTTTTCCATAGATTTTTCTGAGACCAGCATATATATTTCTTATTTTCCTAACACGCATGTATATGTATTCGCTCCATCCTAATTTGGGTCTGATTTCCACTCCCAAATACTTGAATTTTGACACATATTCTATTTTTTGATTCTTAAAATATATGTTTGGGTGTAGTGGTGCTACGGCATTATGAAATAAGATAGCCTTCGTTTTGCCTATATTCACAGGTAAAAGAATATCATCGGAATATTTTTCGAGCATATTCATCGCTATTCGTGCATCATGTTCTAATTGAACTATATTTTTTGATAGTTTCTTTTCAATTGATCCTTGAATCAAAATAGCTAAATCATCCGCAAATAAATGAGTGCTAAATTTTGAGAAGAATTTCGGTAGAAAATGGAGATGTAGTCTGAAAAGGGTAGCGGCGAGTACTGACCCTTGTGGTGTGCCTACTTCTATCTTAATGTTTTTCGACAACGTTTCATTGAACTGTATATGCATAGATCTTTCACTTAACCATTCAAAGATATATCTAACCAAGTTTAATGGCATATCTAATTTTATCAAATTGGTTAGAAGCACAGGGTGCCACATCTTATCGAATGCGCTTTTAAAATCAACAAATATCCCTAACATAGGTCTATTTGGTGCTGCTATCGTTAGACGTATATCTTCACAAATCGTGAGTATTCGCGTTTGTAATCTCCTATTAGGTNTATGCATAGATCTTTCACTTAACCATTCAAAGATATATCTAACCAAGTTTAATGGCATATCTAATTTTATCAAATTGGTTAGAAGCACAGGGTGCCACATCTTATCGAATGCGCTTTTAAAATCAACAAATATCCCTAACATAGGTCTATTTGGTGCTGCTATCGTTAGACGTATATCTTCACAAATCGTGAGTATTCGCGTTTGTAATCTCCTATTAGGTGTGAAACCAGACTGTTCATCGACGTAAATTCCCTGATCCGAACACCATTTTAGAATCTTTGTATGAATACATCTCTCTAATAATTTGCTTAGATTAGGAAGTAGGGAAATAGGTCTTAAACGTTCTTCAGTTGGATAACAACCGTCTTTGGATAGGCAAATAACTTTTGCTACTTTTCCCATTTCAAAAAATTCTCCTTTTTTTATACAATTGTTAAAGAGAACAGTGAGTACACTAATATAATCTGATGGGAGATTTTTTAGTAAAAAAGCCGAAATTCCGAAAATATCTGTAGATTTTTTAGAAGACATTTTAATCCACTGTTTATAGACCTCTTCTATTCCTATAGGATCTATTTCCATTTTTGGTTGATTTATTATTTTTTCGTAATTTTCGATATAATCTTTATGTTCCTTATTTTCTTTACTATGTGATGGTTTTGAAAAATGCTTTTCAAAATATCTTGCTAGCTGATCAACTATTTTTTCGTCTTGTTTTATAATTTCGTTGTTGTTCACTTTTAATCCACGAAAAGGTGGAGTATATGCTCTAAATGTCGGTTTAACGATTTTCCATATATTTTGTTTATCTTTTATATTCTTTATATATGTATCACGTCTTTCCTTCTCAAACTCTCTTTTAGCTAGACGAAATAGTGATCTAATATTTCTATAGCTGTACAAATAATCTAAACATAATGATCTTCGATATTTACGTCGCATGTTGTTGACTTCTCTTGCTAATGAAACTAAATGATCAGGCCACGGAGGTCGATATTTTTTGACTATCTCATATGAGCTAGTACGATCCCATAATGCTTTCAAAAATTTCGAGAATATTACAAAAAACTCTTGTGGTTCAATATTGTATACACATGCGTTCCAATAAGGAAAAATACATGATAGAAAGAAATTAAATACTTTCCATTTTGTTTTTCTAATAATAATTTGTTTTTCATTGGAGAAGGGGGAAGAGAATAGGACAGGGTAATGATCAGATGTTCCTATATCACTTACTTCATGACTCCATCCTATTGATGAGTAACCTATACCGAAATCTATTATTGCATCAGACCTTTTCGATGTAGGTACGGATGGAAAGATACCATCATATCCATTTTTCTCTATCCATTCTTTTAATATTATTCCGCAACCATTATTTTTTTTACAATCCCAGGAGGTATGTTTAGCATTAAAATCACCAAATAAAAAGAATTTTCTATCTTTGAATATTTCAAATGAATCTAATGGTAATTTATTATCGGGTGGAACGTATACTGCTCCCAATAGTATCTCGTTAGCTCCTAATTCGAGTTCAACCACCAGAAAATTGTCTCTTTTAGCTACTGCTTTAGATTTTATCGAGTTATGTATTAGAATAGCTACTCCACCAAAGCTATTTGTACCTTTCTGTCCATGCCAGTAATATTCGGGAATATTTGGCAATGAATTGACCATTGATCCTACCCCAGTAAGTACTGTAATCTGTGGAGTATATTCATGTAATAATATATCTAAATCTTCTGTATGAGTTCTTAAACATTCACAATTGTATAAAGCTATGAGAATATTTTCTTTTACACTTGTTGGTCTTATTGTACACCATTTCCTACTTAGATCTGATACACATACTCTTTCATTCCATTCATTGAACATCTCACTCACAATCTCCTTTTCTCTCTGCGTTCCTTCGAATCTATTTACATAGTCCAAGGTTACCTGTGTCGACGAGTATTTGAAGTCTTTATTGATCATTATTGTTGGGAGGTGAATGAAGTTCCATCAATTCGGAGGTGAATTTTGTTTGAATTAACCATAGCCTTTCCAGATTGCACATATGATTATTAAATGATGATTGCCTGTCACTTATATAATTTTGATGCTCTTTTAAATCTTCCTTTATCATAGGTATTTTTTCTTTGATTTGTTTGCCAGTTGATTTCTCACTTAATAGATCAATACAGCTGCTCATAGTATGAATTAGCTTTATGTTTATATTGAAAGTTAAATCTTTAATTATTGAGATTGTTGTATCGGCAATCTCTTTTTGAGTATTATTATTCATTTGTATAAGCAGACAGGTTTTTTGATAATTACTTGATATATTTTGATACTTGTTATTAATTTTTTCAATTTCCTGTTTGTGAATTGATTTTAAGTTGTCAAGTTCACTTTGTAGCTCTTTTATCTGATGTTTGACATCGAAATTGAGAGTAGTGCTAGTAAGTTTTGGCCATTCATCATCGGAACGAGGATAAGTCATTGATTGTTTATTCTGATTTTGAGAGGTATTAATTGGATTACTAATCACTTTTTCCGATTTATCTTTGCGACAGTCGAATGGTATAAACATTTGTATATGTGGAGGAAGCAAATTTGAATTTTTTCTTATCTGTTCGATAAGGTCTTTTCTGAATTGTAACATAATAGGACATTTATAATCATTCGCCTGATGATCACCACCACAGTGATGACAGGTAACGTGACATTGGACGTGTTCACCATCATTTCGATCATTTCCACATCGTCTACATCTTTCATAATCTAATCGACATGTTCTCTTGGTATGTCCGGGACAATTACATCTGGTGCATATTAATATTTTTGGAGCTGGGAGATATTCGTCAACTTCACATAATAAACCACCCAATGTAATTAGACCACTATTTAAAATTGTATTATATTCATTTTTTTCATATATATCGATTCTGATGTGTCTGCTTTGAAGTCTTCTCGTTCCATTCATTTCTTCAACATGATATGTTGACAGGTAACGTTTTTTGAGTTCTTCTTCGAGTTCAGTAAATGAGTAATCATTCGGAACATTTTTGATTACAATTGCATGTTGAGGCGGTAAACGAGTAGGCAATAATGGTGTAAGTTGTATGTCGTTAATTTGTTCTGGGTAATGTCTTATATCACATAGAAAAACATAGAGAGATAAGTTTTTTGTTGTCCCTACTAAATCACCTTCACTGTCTATCCACCAGTAATCAAAACCTAATGGTTCTTCATGAGTTGAATTTTTATTCTTATATGATTGTTTGATTCTATCAAAAAATTCTTTCACAAAGGGCAGAGTAGAGTTTCTGTCTTTTAATTTTGGGTTGCACTTAATCCGTAAAGGTGTAGAATGTGAACCAATTGCATAATCCATGGTTTGCTTATTAATTTGACAATTATAATTGTTATTTATATAACCATTGTTCGATGAATATCCACTTGTTTTTCGTTCATTATCATTAGAATAGTCGTTGTTATTATTTGTTGTTGTATTACGTCTCGTGTAGACGCGGTATTTACTTGTTTTTATATTTGCACTTGAATGCACTTTTAGTTCATCATTTGGATGGACATTATCATATAGTTGNTAATCCATGGTTTGCTTATTAATTTGACAATTATAATTGTTATTTATATAACCATTGTTCGATGAATATCCACTTGTTTTTCGTTCATTATCATTAGAATAGTCGTTGTTATTATTTGTTGTTGTATTACGTCTCGTGTAGACGCGGTATTTACTTGTTTTTATATTTGCACTTGAATGCACTTTTAGTTCATCATTTGGATGGACATTATCATATAGTTGCTGTAAACCATAACCATCAGCTCTTCTATCTTTTTCATAAGATGATTCTTTTGCATAGTAATAATAATCCGAAGCCATTTTTAATTGAATATTTTAATTATATGAAACTGCCCTTGTTTATGGTCAGCTTGACCTTTTCTTTTTTTTCAAAGAAAGTTTATATACGTCTTATCGAGAGAAAGGAAAGAAAGGGAGTGATCATCCTCTTTTTCATCTAGTTCGTTTGTTTGACTATGTAACGCTTCGAGACGGATTGAAAAGACAATTGTATAATTCTTCCACTGCTGTTGGTTCTGAATTGCAATGCGTCAGTCCATCAGGCACGACTGTCTCGTGTCTAAATGGATTTTGTCGAGCAATATTTGACGGAAATGGACTAATATCATATTCTAGCTGCGTTAAAAATGGATTAGTACCAGCACCCTATGGCTTAACTCTGACACAGGCAACAATGACTGACTTAAATGTCGAACAAGTATCGATTATCTATTCGTGCAATAAACCAATGTGTAATTCAAATGAAAACATTCAAGAAGTTCTGCAACAACTAATCGCGGCGAAGTTAATTTCGCAGCCAACACTCACAACTACGACACCGAAAAATATGGGAACTCTATTGAAAAATAAATACCAAGAAATATTTCTTTCTTGCTTGGCGGTATTTTTAATGCTGAAATGTTAAGCGAAAATAAAAGAATCTTAATGCATTCGATCACCTTGTAAACAAATGGTAAAAAGTTCGACGGAAATTTCTATTCAGACACTGTGACATATTAAAGAAACATAAGCTATAGAATGATTCAGCGACAGCTTATTACTAATTACTTTCAACTCTGACATTATCAATTAATTATAAGTCGAGGGAAAAAAGCAAAAATACGTCATAAGAAAATTATTAGAGTGACATCGTTTTGGAATATCTTCTGTTACGTTTACTTGTATCGTGTCTATAAAAGACATCTCGAGCTATTTTACTTTTAAACTGACATCAATGATTTTCCGTCTTGATAGCAAAACGTCCAACACACTACCTATCTTAAGCGAGCGAACGTTAAACAGTTTAAAATAGAAATCATTCCTTTACACATTTGTGCGATCAGAAATATCTTCCAATAACAAAACATGCTGGGAGTAGCTTTACACACAAGATATAATGTGCAAGACAAATTCTCTCCACTGAACCATCATAGTGGAATAATATTGAGATCGAAGAAACCGGCGCAAAAGTTCCCATGATATGGTGAAAGTGGTTTTAGAGAGCAGAAAATTCTCGTGCTTTATATAGCGGAAAACTCGATGAGCTTTTAATTTAGAATCATGCTTCCGCTTTTTCATTAAGACTTGCAGATCGAAATCGTTATTCTTCGTGATTGTCATCCACGAGCGATTGTATTTTGAAAATGCGGGACGCGAAATGTAAATAATTGACAAAAATATTGTCTTAACGAATGATTGAACAGGAAAAAGTCCACGATATTTGCTAGTAAACCCAACGCTGGTAGAACCGATAAGCTTCGATAAACAATTGGTGAAAGATTTCTACCATAATCTACACATAAAAGTATATATATTGGGGCCCAACCAACGATAAATATAGTAAATACGATAATCATATGTTTCAAAAGACGAAGATCTCGATTATTTAATACTGCCGCTCTCAAGGAAGTAATCACTTGAATACGCCTTGATGACCGGCGGACTACGACAAATATATGAATATTGATCGTTGCAAAAATAGATACGGGAAGTATAACAAGAATTATTAAAGTATATAGTTGGAGAAATATTGTCGCATAAACATGTACACATATCTAATGAAATACATAAATTTCATTCATTGAACAAGGTGTGATTTTTTTAACACTTCTATTACTTACTGATATATGTGGTAAAACTATATGTGGCAATGTTAAACAAATGGTTGTAAACCAGGTAATTATTATACTGAAGTAAATCCATCTTTTTGTTCTAAACAGAAGTCTATTTGAGTAATGAATACTAAAGAATCGATTAATCGATACTGAGCATAAAGAATAGATAACATAGCAATTAAGTATAGTTTCAATAGAATTCAATACTGAGCATCGTTGTTGACTAATAATATCATATGTCAATCCGTGATTTAAATATATCATATAGGTAATAATCCAAAACACAGCTGACCCGATAAAAGCCATACAAACATTGAGTGTCATTACATCAATTGATGAACGAAAACGTGAAAGAAAACATACAGGTGATGCATAGATACAAGCAAAGATGATCAACAGCACCATGAGAGCAAGTTTAAGAAATATCAAAATTCTCAAGAAAACTTCACTGGTACTCATTGCGATCGATTATATCAAATGAAAAAGATATTCTTGTGATGTGTTGCATGCATTGAAATTTTTTTAATAGTCACATGAGCAAATCTGTCTTGAGTGGGATATGATGAAGTTTGACGTACAATCAAGATTGCTGACGGCTTTCTTTTTTCATGACTATCTTGACATGGTTATAAAAGTTAGACGCCAAGCAACGAATAATCATCAATCAGGTTATCACTAGGCAATCTGTATCTTTTTGATTTTCGTTTCTAATATTTCGTTTTCAAATTTGAATATATTATGCATTCGTTCATCTTAATATGCTGCAAATCATCATGATGGAATATGCAACAAGGAATAAAAAGAAAAACTCTTCGATAGAGTATAATTTCATCTATGTGTATGATAGATGTGCTCTTTCTTCTTGTATCTGTAGCTTCATAAGTCGATGTAGGATGGGAAGAAGGAGCTCAACCTGCGGTCTCTACATCAACGCATAAATCAACCGATGACAAACAAATCCTAATTATCTTTATTCTATGCTATTCAGTTTTTATTTGAAATTAATCGTGAAACTCCGACATTTACGCTGTTTTACCAACACTTAGCAAATTTCATTTTGGTGTCGCACCTGGATGGATATTAGAGTTTTGCGAGTTTTTTTAGCGTTGCAGTCATCGTGTCCTAGTATCTCATCCTTTTGTATGAGACTCTTGTTATATACTTTTCATCATTCTTTGAGAAGACAAAGATTTTCTTTAATTAGACTTGTTCAAAACGAGAAAAGGTTCGTCTATTCCCTGAAAGTGAAAAATTACGATAGTTAATAGTTTATCATAAAAGAATCTTCTAGAATAAGTTTTACGTTGTAAATAATCTGAAGACAGTAGCGGTACAGAGATAATTGAGCTATAGCCACATTTTTCTATCATGGCTTTAATAAAAAAAAAGAGCCGAATGAGATTTGCCTGAAACATACTGTGTGTTATTATGAACTTGTAAGGAAGACTATCGCTGTATGGTTTTTGTCACCAAAAACGAAAGTCTTTGACATCGTAGATCAGTTTGAGATAAAGATGACTTGCAGCTATAACATGTTCGCAGTTTCAGTATTGTGTAGGAAATATTCTTCTAACATTCAGAGAGCGAAATTGCACATCATGCGTATTAGATTATTTTCAGTAGACCAAGCATAACAAGTCATCTTGTATCTCATTATTAGAAAACTAAACTGTAATTAAAATGGATATAAATTACGCATATACACGATTATTAAAAGGATCGTTGGTAGCATATCCGAAGCAAAAAATATATGAAGTTAACATGTACACGATGATTTCGTGCGACAATTTACGCATGGAGTAGCTGATCTGTGTTGAGGTGAGGAAATACACAATGATTAATCATTTGTATCTATCATGATTTATTCTAAAGTACAAATAATTGAAATTTTAAATTGAGTTTAAGTGCCTTGGTTCATATGGTATGTGCTTATTTTGAGTTAGTAGGGTGGCAGGTGAATGAGAACGACAGAACGCAAAAGAGTATCTTTGACATGTAGGGAGAAAAAATGGAAAAGGAACAGAATGGAAACAAAGTCATAATAATAACAATAGTCTCTTTAGCATGGGAGATGTAAGAGAGGAATGAATAATTTAATCTCACGTAGTAGCCTTTTATCCATCTGCATATCAAAAAAATATTACACGCAACGACATTCAAAGATAATTAGTATGTTCATTTAAAATTTTTCTCGAAATACAGTCAAATATTCAGTTACTTACTTCTTGGTATAGTACATTCTGAAACACACATAATTATATTGTCCTAACGAAATAGTTTTCTACAAATTCCTATAGTTAGCAGAATAAAAGCAGGTGAAAGTAGTTCTCCCATTTTTTTCGATCACATGAACCTAAAAGTTGGCTTCAATTCGTGTAGCTAAAAATTATGTCAATGTAAATAACTTACACTAGTCAAGCATCAGTCTGATATTTTCTCTTTCTCCAAATACTCTGGAATTGAATATGCTTTTCTCTTGTAAGTGTAAGTTATGGTAGTAACCAAAAGTTCCTATCCTAGAGGATTTCGGGTATTGTAGATACTAGAAACCTGAAAATTTGTATGTATATACTCTCTGAAGAATGCAGATTAGAGCCACAATTTCGACTCGATTGCTTCGATGCAAAGAGAATTATGATAGATAAGATTTGTTGTTGTGTCTGGCTTTCTAGCTTAAAAAGGATTCAGTACTTCATTTGACAGTGCAAAATTTGCACTGCATTTTATCAGATATATGATTAAGTCCTTATAGTTCGGCATGGAGTTAGAGTCAATCGTATAGTTTCTTGTTATTCAAGATATCAATTCATTTGCTCGAAAACTTTCTTTTCTGGATGTTTTCCAATTTTAGTCATCAATCCCATGAATTCATAAGCTTTGCCATTTTCTGTCACTCGATAATTTTCTTATGAAACTTGTAAACACCAACAATCATGCTAAGTGTAAACTTTTCTTAGAATTCGAGGTTCATCTACTGAATTTCTATTGCGTTATTCTCTTAAAAAGACACATACGATTTCTGTTCATAACCAAAATTACAACCTAATGACTACAGTTCTAGAAAGAATTGATGAAGTTTTGTCAAATTCATTGCGTGGATATCTGAAATGCAGCGCTACATAATGAGCCAATAGTTGACATACAGCTTTCATATTTTATAGAGTTATGAATCTCAAAGAAGTAATAGATGTCATTCGTGCACACTCCTCACAGTTCTTCTTGTATCGAATCAATCGAGTCAGAATTGTGACTCTGATCTGCATTCTTTAAGGGGCACATGTATAGAAATTTTCGGGCTTCCAGCATCTGCAATAGGCAAAATATTAGTGTGAAGCTTATTGCACGACGAAACGATGTGTTAGCTAAAAACTTTTTTACTAAATAAGCCCCACCCATGAAAATTGCAGCATTCGACTCAGAATTTAGTTATGCATCGAAAGATGAGAGTTTTGTTTACAGAACAAACTTTGAAAAAAGTCTTTTTAGAGTTTTGTCTCCTATGCAGAAAAATAATTAAGATGTAGGTAACATTTTTTTCAAAGTTTATCCCGTACATGAAACTATCATCACCCGATGTAGGGTTTAATTCTGACTAGAATGGTGTAATTTTTTATGGACGGAACTTATTTCATAAAAATTTCTTTAGCTAACAGACCGTATCGTCGTGCTAGGTTCACACTGATAGCCGAAATCATCTGGAGTCGGAACATTTGGCCACTACTGTATATTACTTGAGACGGAATTTAATTCAGTTCAAACTTTTTCGAATTAGTAGTAGAATTTTTTTTCCTTGACTGAAAGGAGAGTGATAGGGGAGAAAAAGTTTGTGTCTGGGTAAAATGTCAAAGCAACCTTTTTTTTGAAAATACTCAAAACTTCATAAAACATCGTTTGGAAGATTTTTGAGGCTCGAGGCTAGTTGACGGGGTCAGGTCAGAAGAACACTGAACTAGTGGAGATGCCAAGGGTGGGCTTGAACGGTCTGAGCTCCCCTAAATCGCTAATTCTGGCGCCGCCTCTACACTGAACCATAGGGTCAGATTAAAGAAAGATTCTTTCTCTACCTGCAAAGAGGATCATACGGAAAAGGATGGATTGAGTAGGAGTGAGATGCAATAGTACTACTTATATGACTGATACTCGAGAACTTATGGTAAAAATTGTAGTCTGGGAATGAATGTGCAAAGTTTAAGTGGAAAAATTCGACACTTTCCATGATCGCTTAATCAAGTAGCAAGTCTAGAAATTCGATTCATCATCGGAAAATTTATTCTTCTGCGTTAAAAATGCAACTAAATATATTGTGTATGGTCGAGAAGAAGATATAGATTGTAACGGCTGATCGTGAGTGAACGTCAGTTTGTAAGACTTCTCATGAGTGTAAAGAATAAGATTCTTGAGTCGAGACTCTTGATGTTTAATAGATTTTCGAATAAGGCGGATTGCAAGCGAAAAATCGTTCCTAAAGGAATCCATTGATTTGTCCTAACGATTAGTTTATTTAAAACAGTTCATTCGGAATGTAGAACTTTTTCAGTTGAGATAGCTAGGATATATATTTTTTATTTCTTTGGCTGGAGTTAAGCGAGTCTGCATCAGCAAGCGCTACCAGTTAATATTTTTGCAATAAAGCTGCTTGTCAAAAATGAGTAAACCTGCCAGACAGGTTATATACCTCAGAAAACATATTAGATAAAATGCATACACACCATTCCAGCCGTGTATTTATGGTAGAGTTCATTTTTTAATTGTGACATGTATATGTGTGTTAATTTCTTTCAAACACTGTAAAGCAGCAGCTCGACGAACCATTAAGCAGAATGTTGCATTTGATAAACGGGCGTGAATTGCAGGACACAAAAAATGTCAACTTTTCTCTCATGTTTACTAAGTGAAAATTCCGATGTAAAGCAGCACTGGCGACAAGTAAACTGCAAAAATCATAAATAAACTTAGTAACTTTACGACAATATTAAGATCTTTAAGGAAAATTAGTATACACTTCCGCTGGCTCAGTTCCTATCAGAAAGCATTTGCAAACAGATACATGATGAGGAAAACGCTACTTGGATGTCATATTATTCTCATGCGAGTAATTTAGAACGCATTCGAAAAATATTTCGTACGTAATGTGACTTTATTAGAGCTAATTATAAGTGCTGCAGTTACCTCTGTCTATCAGCTTTTCTGACTAAAAGTGCATTGTAAATGTTGTCATATTAAAATTTCTCGTGTAGATCGCCCAGTAGCATAAATAGGATGTCTCAATTAATAGTTCAAAAGAATTGCGAAAAACCTCAGAGACAACGAAAACACTCGTCCCGGCTACGTCATTGTCAAGTGTGTGGTGACAAAGCATATATCATCAACTATGGCGCACTCTCCTGCCAATCATGTAAAACCTTCTTCCGTCGTCACGGTTGTCGGTCAAAAGTGTGTACTTGCCTATAATAATCATCTCTTCTCATGGCTACTATCTGTTTTCTATTATAGACTATTCGTCCATGCCTTTTTAGCAACTCGTGTGAAATCAATATGAAAACACGACGAAAATGTACAGATTGCCGCTTAGCTAAATGTTTGCTAGTCGGAATGAGTTCAGATTTGATCCGCAAACAGGAACAACAACGAACAAAACATTCACCATTATTTGATTTGAATTCAAAAAATTCTGTATTAATTAAACAAGAAACGGTATGAATGCAAAGATTACGTAGTATTTCATCAGTATTGTGTAGCTTGAAGAAGGTCGACGGCACTTATTTAGTATTATGACTTGAACTTTGACTTTAACTGATAAGCCAGGATGAACGGCCTGTCTTCTTTTTATGTAGAATTTTAACACACCTTTGTCAAAATGTTTAATTGATGAACCGTTTTACATTTAGTTTGCGCCTCAACAGTGGAAGTTGGACTTTTCACGCGAGTCTCGACACGAACTTCTTCACTCCGAACAGAAATTGCTTTCAAACATTGCTCACGCATTCAACACATACAACGCACTGCCGCAAATTCGTCGTGTTATCCATAGCTTATCCACATCCTGTCTTAGTGCACATTACAATACAAGGAATCTCCTCAAAATTGTCGTTCTTAGTTCATTGTCAACAAGATCGATTCTCAATTCTACGCCTGATTTTCGAATATTAACTGTAAATGAACAATGTTCACTTATCGAACGTAACTTCAATGGTATTACACCTTTGTATACAATTGCAGTTCTGCGTGATTTAGACACCATTCACAATTATCTTTGCATGAAAAACTTAATCTCGATGTATGGTCTAAGTGTTATACAACAAGCTGTTCGTTTTTATCAGCAACTGGATAACGATCCAAACATTGTAAAAGTCATGCTGATTATTCTAGCATTTTCATCGAATTGCTCAATCATCGATAGTAAGAACGGAAAATATAATGATAGTCTGCTGTGTGGTACACATCGACTCTTAGGAAGCCAAAATAGTTATACGGAGCTTTTATGGAAATATATGGTTTATAACTACGGTTATTATGTTTCAGCAGTTCGTTTTACTCGTCTAATGGCAGTGTGTCTTAATTTAATCGAGACTTCAGCGAACATCTACATGGCAAATAGGGCTTATCAAGCCCTAGTCAACGGTATTATTGAAAATACAAAGAAATTACTGATTAGCAATCAAAATGAACCGATTTCATTATGGGGAAAAGATTAGTGTCTTTGCCAAAACTTATATTGACTTTCTTGTGTTACTATATATTGTTGTTTTGTTAGTTATTCGAAAAAGGATATAAAAGTAAGATATTCTGCTTTTTGGAGAGTAGATTCTTAAGGATGTATGAAGTTTCTTGTTTGAGTCAATAAAGTAATTATTTAAAAAAATTTGTCTAATGTTTATGCACCAAATACACAATGCTAATCACTTATTGGTTTGAGAGGCAATTAAATAATTAATCCAAGCTTGATACTAATTATTTTTATCTTTCGTACAATATATTAGTATTAGAATAGTGTCTCACAGTCACTTTCTAGAGCATGATCCATTGGTTCTATGATATTGTTGATGATCACATCGAACGTCTTTAGTTTAATCGCCATATATTCACAAGAAACAAAATATCGCTTTCCCTTCGCTCTATATACATGAACGGTTACATAAACATGCATGTAGATATATACCAAACTGTGTTTTATCTTTCCTAAAACGGCTTCATAAGTTTACTTTTTCCTTTCAATTCTGTACAGTTAGATCAGAGAACAGAAAATTGTTACGTTGACCTGTCTAAAGGAAAATAATATGCACCTCGATAAAGAAAAAGTAGTCTGAGAGGCGTCAATCGCATGTTGTATAGAAAGCGTGTTTCTCTAAATAGAAAAACCATAATGGTTTCACTACGAATGATGAAGTGCAACAATATATCGTTTTCATTAACATCATTATGAAAACGAAGAAATGTGAGTCAGTTTTAACCTTGTTTTCATTGTTATTCGGCTTTATCTGGAACAGCTCCCTTATATCTGTACCTCTTGACCTTCACAAGAATTGAAAATTCAGTTGTTGTATAAATTATGCCGGCGATTAACTATTCGCTCTTACTGTTGTATGAATCAGTCCGTGCTATTATTTACAATTGTTCTGATATTTGAATATATTTGAATGCAAATATTTCTGCCCTAGCGATCTACTACTTTAAAACATCGCACACCTTCAGTTAAAAGTTAAGAATATCATGAAAAAACCTTACCGGTATGTCCATTGAGCAAAATTATTTCTCATCTTCTAGTAGCATAGAGCTCAGGTAAATATCGTGATCTGCACCTTATATACAGCTATTTATTGAGAAATGATAGTTTAAACATCTGTCTATCGAATTAAATTGATTATAAAAAAAATATTCTTACTATTGATTTGACTTAGCAACGCGATTCCCCGTCATTTCGAAACAAAAAACGAATAACTGAGTAGGTGGTTTTCATGCCATAACGAGAGAAATTGCAAGTGATTAAGACAGTTTTATTCATTTACATTCGAAGATGGATGTGCTAGTCCGTATCTAAGAGTCTATGTAGCCAATGCCTTTAATAAAATAGCTGTCTTATCTTACGGATGTGTTTATTGTTTTAGTAAGTTCAACAGCTCAGTCGGATGCCGTAGAAGCGACATTTATCTGCATTGGTCTTGGTCAACACACTCCAATTCCGATGCAGTTTTGGAAAATGCAAGGTATCTGGCAGTATCAACTGGGTATCACAAAGTTGACCAAAGGTCAATATTTTCAAAAATGGTGCACTCGCTTGTCAATATGATCTTATCCTATTTTTTGTAAAAATCTAACTGTTTTTTTAATATAGCACACTAAATAAAGATTTCAAACAAATTTTCTTATCTTACCATTTGTGAGAACGCGTAGACTACAATTTCAAAAGGCAAATGTTGATCATCTATCTACACAGTTGTAATCAACGTACAATTAGTTCACGTAGCATATTAACATCTGACCTTATACTCCTTTCATGGAATTTATTGAGTTATTGATATGTCTTTTAAATTGCGATCGAATATCATACTAGGTAAAACGTCCGAAATGCTTAGAGCAAATGGTACGTATTCTTTGCACGATGAGTGAGCAATGCAATAATATTTGCAAAAAAGAATTCTATATCAAGTACATACCGCTTTTAGGTTAGTTATATGTGGCATGTTAACGAGCGAAATACAAGTCAGAATAAGACTACACGAGGCTATAAAAATGTAATATTGATTCGTACTCTTGCACGCTATAATAGATAGCACGTCTTCATCGAATAATGGCTGAATGTATGAGGGGAACAGATAAAAATGGGCAAATATTCTTGTGCATTTCTTTTTTGTATAATTATTCTTGAGTGATACGTTTAAAGCGCAAATGTAATCATAAAAGATCTGTCATTTTTTGTTTTGTTGCATATTATGGTTACAATTTTGCACAGTGAAGAAGGAAATGCTTTTTGGACTCTTAAAACACAATATCGTTTTTACGTTTGTAGACAGAGACTAAATTCTTGACTCCTGTTTATTAGAGAAACCAATAGAATGAATACGAAAGACAAAATGTTATTTTGACATCTAGTATCCTCATGACTCTCAGTGAAAAAAGAAACGAAGGAAGGGAGGAAAGAATAATGGTATAGCGAAACATATCCACTTACATATAAGAATTTATTACGATATACGACAATAACGCCATTGTCTACACCTCAGTAAATTTCTTCGGTTTTATTACTGTAAGTTACTCTGATATTCTTAGAGCAAGGCAATAATTTATCTATATTCGCAGCTTTTGAAACGTCGCTTTTTGTCGGAGATATCTTTTCTGAAAGTATTTATCAATAAGATAGTTTCATAGCACTTCTGGCCACTCGAAGTCTATTCGTAAAATCTACATAAAGAAGTGAGATACGATACGTTCTACAACTAGCCAGTTCCTATTAATAGTAACTAATGCGTATTCCGTTTAACTTTTATACTATGTTTGCAAGGCGTAGGGCTAATATCATAAGCAGTATGGTGGCGGTTTAGTACCTCGTCTAATTTCTATATAGCTTACTGATATCTTCAAGATTGTTAAAACCATCGACAGAGCTACATGTTATTTTAGAGTATCTCTGATACTACAGAACCTAGAAAGCTTTTCCCTTATCAGGATTGCTGTTTCTAACAGGTTTTTCTCGCTTTTTCAGTAAAATGGTAAATATAATTACCTTACTTTCCATCGCTGGTTTTTCTACTGATTATAATAGAATTTGCGAGATATTCCCTCTTTTGACGAAAGATTCCATTGAATGCCATCTCGTTCAAATATCGAAATTCAAATACATTCTAGAGCGCTTATCACAACGATATTTTAGAAAACAGATACTTGAAATAGACAATGCATGAAAGTCATACATAGTCCTTATATTTATGACTTGCCTAGAAGTAAGCAATAATTTGCGTATCATTAGCGTACCAACTAAATCGAATTTGTCTTGGAGAGAAGTGGAAAACTATCAGTTTTGATTACTTACTAATAGTGGTGTCAAATTTACATGATTGCACAGAGTAACCAATATGCATTAAGTAAGATAAGCCATCCTATTAGTGTGCACGTTTTGTAAATCTTTTTCAGTCCCTTTTCTTAAAAATCACAAAGATTTCCACAGTATCCACCATCACATAAACAGGGGGACTGAGATTTTCTATATTATATCTCATCTGGGTGTCTTTAATGCGTAATCTTTTTAGAGAAAAAAAAAGCGTAGTTAGATGTCCTCGAAACGACATTTATCTGCATCGTTGCCATCACTGTGTACTGATGACTCAAAAACTCGAATGCATGAAGGCAATATGATCAAGTCAAATATCTGTCAAATATGTGGCGACAAAGCGAATATTTTCAATTATGGTGCACTTGCTTGTCAATCATGTAAGATGTTTTTTCGTCGAAATAGCGTTCATCCTGATGTTTGTATTCGTTAATGGTCCCATGGGACATCAGTCTTATGTGTACATATATTTTTCAGCGTGTTCGTCCATGTGTGTGCAATAAACTATGTGAAATAAATGTCTATACTCGACGTACTTGTTCAGCCTGTCGTCTTACCAAATGTTTCACAATGGGTATGGATACATATTTAATTCGTAAAGAAATTCAGTCAAGGAAAACAAATGTATCGAGAATACAGTCCAAATCCAATCAAGTGTCCATATGTGATCAAGAAAGAGTATGTATAAGTTAAACAGTAGATTCTTTCTGATAAATATCCCATCTAGACATCATGAGTTACAGTTAAAACTTAACAACTATACTGCCTTGTAGAATTTTCTCATATTTTCCTATCATGATTGATAAATGAGAAAACTCGTCTTTCTATTGTAGTCTATTGTGCGATTGTTCGGATCGGATTCATCAAGAAATAATCGATCATTACTCGACAATGTGGAATGGACTTTACTTTCGAATATTGTTCATGCATATGATACTTACACAGACGTATCACCAATCAATTGTTATGTAAAACAATTATTTATTTCGTCTTCGTCAACGTCAGATATGGCTTTGAAATTAGCCAATGTCCGTGAAATAACCACTTTCGTGTATAAATCCATCCAATCATTCATTAGTGCCTCACCTGACTTTAGAACATTGACTGCTGGTGAACAAACTTCTCTTTTCGAGCGGAATTTACCTTGTGTGGCTGCTTTCTACTTAACTGTACTCTTTCGTGTCACCGGTATGACTCGTAGTTCTCAGTGTATAGACGCATTTGCTTTGGTTTATGGATCTGATATGATGGAGCAAACTTTACGAATTGATCAACGACTTGACGCTGATTTAACTATTGTTAAACTTACGTTAATGATCCTTGCATTCTCATCCAATTGTTTTCTCGTACATAAGATAGAAAACTTCCAGAATAATAGCTTCTTACATGGCACTTACTGTTTATTGGGAAGTCAAACTGCCTACGTCGAACTGTTATGGAAATATATGACATACCGATATGGTTATGATGATTCGATACGTCGCTTTTCTCGATTAATCGAAGTAGTTCTTGATCTGATTAAATATTCGAGCCACATCTATGCAAATAACAGCAAACATCAAGATCTAGTGGAAGGTGTTTTGGAACAAATGAAACGATCAATACTAATCGAACACAACAAACAAGAACCATTATGGGGTAAAACATAACATTTTCGTTGTTTTCATATTGAAAAGATTTGTCGACACGAATTGAAATAAAATAAAAAATTCAAATGAAATACATCAAGAAACATTGTCTGTCGCACTGTAAAATGAACTTATTAATATGGCACCATGTGACAAACATGAGTGAAGGGCCACCCAAAATGATGAAGATACTCTTGATATTCATAACGTTTCTCTCAAGAAGTATGGTGACGATGATGACTATGTCGTACGCATACGTATATGTATTTTCATCAGTTGTTTCCACGCGATAAAACTCTTTTGATATTCACATGTCTACCTTTACAAATTATATTGTCTCACTAAAGACTTCAATGGAAACATTTTACCTTTATATTTCAGACTGCTCTTTGAACTCGACTTGCACTCAATTCGTTGCATATATAAGTAAAATTGTGCTTCTATAGAGAAACACAAATCATCAACTCTAACTTTTGATATTTGAAATAACTGAATGCATGATAGAATTTAATTAACAGCACATGAATTCTAACTGATGGAAAATATTGTTAATCATGCATATGATGCAATCATTTAGCTGATGTTCTTTCTACTTTGATCAATATTTATATCGCTTTCAATGAACTATTATTTGATTGAATTGTTCGAGAATGAACTTTTCAGATATTTTAATGATATTTATCCTCTATCGAACGAATTCAATGCCTTCGAATAAATGATTTGTTGTTATTTCCTCTTTAATTAACAACTTGCTTTCATAGACTTGAATGTTACTAACATTAACCTGAATCATTCCTTTATAATAAAAGAGAGAAGGCGAAACATCATGCTCGATCAACATTATTAATTTGCCTTGTTTCTCCTTGCTTTCCCCTATTGAATACACGATCGTGTTAGAATAATATGAAGTTGTCTGCAATATGTTGATTCAATATATATGTATGTATACTAGTTAGTCCAAGTTCACTACCGCGTCAAGTGCTGTTATCTAGTCATGGAATAGCAGAAAAAAAAAACTGATATAATCTATAAATGGACCAGCGGAATAGATATTGAAGGGAGATGAGAACGAAGAGTATCTAAATGGACGTTTTTCTTTTTTTTTCTTTCTCTCTTCTTCTCTTATGGATTCCCACCGAAGCGGAATGCGTGATCGAATGAGATGTGCACTCGTTGTCTCCGTTGATTAACATCATCCGCATGCAACTACTTTTGGTTGGCGCAACCAGAATGAGCGATCTTCTCGTCTCTTTTATTCTTTATCGCGAATTTATCTATCTATATATATATATAAGAATGTGCATGGAGTCGACAACTGATGACGACTGCAAACGATTGCGCGATGCAATGGATTTAATCGAAGTGCGAGGGAGAGAAGGAGAAACGATCCCATGTGTGTATGTGTGAGGGAGATGCTATTATCATCATAGTGCTCGATCAGCGAACAAGAGATATCTCTGCCGTTTCCTTGTTTTCCATCGTTTGATTGTTTATGAAGTTTAAATTCTACGAACGCATCATGCAGACAATAAACAAAAGTCGATGTATGTTGCTCCCATACAATGTATCTAGAGCCACAAGAAAAGGATTTTCTTCATATAGAACATTGACAAGAGATGCGACGCATATGAATTGTTGTTTGAGATCAGCTAGAAGGAAAAGAATTGTCGGTTTAAAGAAAGTAATTCTAGCGTTAAAATGACAACTATTGAAGACAGATCGATTGGACATGGTACGTTGTCAATCGCTTTGTTCACATGATTTCACAAAAAGGAATACGTAAGTGACATTTATTTCTCTTGAATTAATGAATAAAAATCGTTTGATTTATATCTCACATTTGATCTGACCAAGACTATCTTTCGCTTCTATTTATCTTTAATCGAATTGTGTCTATTATTAAAATTAATTTAATTATCAAATATAATTGAAAACTAATTTAATATTTTATATAATTATAAGAAAATCAAAAAAAAAAGAGAATTGATGATAGCATTAATGTTAAAATGATCGAAAGCTGCCATGTGAACAAATGCTATCGATGATTTGTACATAAGACATTTTCTTAGCGATGATCTATCATAACAGATGGTATTCTTTGTCGACTGCCACGTTTCGCTCGTACGGGCACTATTATCAGACATGTAGAAGATGACGATAGATGCAACAAGTAGCCGCAAGAAAAGATCAATATCCGTTTTTTTTATATACACACTCTTTCTGATGTAAATGTCACTCAGAATAAAGAAGCAAATCATCGCCATCATCACCTTTACGAACAGTCGTCAACGTCGTTGTCTTACAAAACTTATTGACATCGATCTTCTAGCTGTGTTGTCTGTCATCATGATGGTTTCAATTATCATGCACATAGGCAATCTTTCGTTTAATATTATGTATATAAATATGAGAGTAAGAGAGAAGGAGTGAATGAGGGAAGAGCAAGAAAAGAAAATCAGAAGAGAAAAAGTTATATTTATATTACATCAATAGATAATTTATCAGAGTCGCTAGTGAGATGATTGTTCGATTATATATATGTGTGTATATATTTAAATTCTGAGAGTGATTTTTTCCTGTCACCATGCGTACCAGCCACGCCAAATAGATCAACATATAAATACACATAGCTATACTCACGCATACAAAGACTTTTTCTTCTCTTTTTTTTTCTTCATTCTTTTTTATGAGTCGATTTCTTTCTTTTTTCTCTTTCGCTAGTTCTCATCGACGAAAGCAAATAACCGAAAAAATGAGGAAAAGAAAGAGAGAGCAAGAGAAGACGAGTTTGCTAACATACATCACACTATATATATATATATAAATCTCATTCTTCGTCTCTCTCTCTTTTGTAATGTTAGCATGGCGTGTACATAACACATAGTCAGGAAGAGAGAGGGAGAGAGAGAAAAGTGACATTGCGCTACAAACACATCCAACAACACTCCGTCTCCACTAAAGACACATATATGTAAGAAGTGTCTAATGATCAGAATGATGATAGAAAGATCATTTTTATACATCGAATGACCCACTTAACTTTCCTCATCATTTTCTTTCAACAACTACAATACATATTCCATTGCGATTACATGAGACTCGAAGGTATGTTTATACATTGAAATCTTTTACTAATTCCACGAGAATCTTATCCGACAGACATTATCTTTATGTTGGAATAAACACGTAAAATTAATCCATATTATATCAACAAATGAATTGATTTCTACTCTTGTTTGATTTCTACATTAGAGATAAAACATACGTCGGACAGTTGCTTTACATAGGAATCAGCTGGAAGTCCTAAACAAAAAATAATACATTGCCAAAGAATAACACAGGAGCAAAATCGAGTACATAAGGTCTATCATCAATCAGTATTTCCTTAGATCAATAAACAATTCAGCAAGAAGGTGATCATATCTACCAAGAAGGTCATAATAACAAGAAAATATTGTAGGTGATTCGGATAAAAAGCAGAGATATTTATTCCAAGGTTTACAAAGCAACAGAGAAAAGGAAAAAGCTCCTGGACTCCTCTCCAATATTTAACCTATTGGATTGATCTTTTTATCTTTATTGATTTCTAGTTGTGCAAACTTCTAAGCGTTGGTAGTACACGCCTGAAATTTTTCTCAAACCTTTGCTCATATGTGAATAGGTGAGCAAAGTTTCAGGTGTATTGATCCAACACATAGTCGTCATTTCTCAATGCATAATCAACTTATTGAAGTAAGTGTGTCTTTACTAGCACCTGTTTATACACGAAGACAAATAATAGCAATAGCAATACCACTTGAACAAATATGCGTGTCAATTAACATATCTCGATGTCGACGAATGCATGTGGAAAGAAGACAAAAGGCCAGGGATCGATCTATTTCTCAGATGATGACTAACGATGTCAGGTTTATCCAGATACACGTATTTATGTGTGTTTATTCCGGAAAAATCCTGCGTTTGCTTTGTTTGAAACGATGACTAACTAGAATTTCTTTTTTCTGTACAAAATTCTCGATGAGTAAAATCACGAATTTTTAGTTTTTAACAAAACAAGAAATGCATCTAATCAGACAATACTTGAGACAGGTTCTTCACTCGTCTCATTGTTTTATCTTTGAACTTATCATTAATTGAATAATAAATGTTTAAATAAAATATTTCTCATTCTCAACTAGACACAAGAATCGCTTCTTTTCTTTTGATTTTCCATCAGAGATAGAGTTGGTCCCAATTGTATATGCGAGGATTCACATCTCCTATCATTCTCCTATCTTATTAATTATTGCATCGGAATCGGATGTGTTCTTCCTCCTTCTCTTCTAGCCTAATTTGATTAAAGATAAGTAGATCCACTTGTATGTTGTGCTTTACTTTACTATAGATGTAATTAGCTTGTTAGGTTCGTTGTGGTTTATTGAGAAAAAAACCCGAGCATGAATAAATAACAATAGTTACTGATTGATTGCAGCCTCATTCAGTATCAGTCTCTGCAGATAATACGAATATTATTAGACAAGCGAGTGAATCGATATGAGAAAAAAACGGAGAGAGAGCGAGAGAGAAAGACGAAGAAAACGTTTGTTTTCATTTGTCGCTGAGAAATCTATGCAGTAAGTATGTCGATAAGAATCTCGTTATATTCTCAAAGAATATTGTCTGCACTTGGGGGAAAATGTAAAATGAGATGTTCCAACAAGGTCTATCGGATTGTATAATACCCGTCCATAAATGTATAAACAGATGTATTAATAAAGATTTTTTTTTGTACCGAGTGGTATTTAAGATCAATATGTGTACAGTTGTATAAATCTTTATTTTAGAATATTTCAACACTGAAGTCGAGCCTTCGTTTTCTTTTCAGTGTAATCGAATGCGGCATGCGCAATCTCTATCCGAACATGGCTAATATTGACGCTTTACTCTCATTCGGTTCTTTTTGTAGACGTCAATCTCTTTTTCTCTCACTCACTCTTTGTGTTTTATTTGAACAGAAAAAAAAAGACAAGAGACAGAGATATTTGCCTACTTTTAATTACACGACGACAAGCAGCGAGCGTGCGCGCGTACAACAGAAAAAGAAATGTCAACAAAGCAAGTCTCACATTTTAGTTTTGATGATGTCCGTCTAATAAATATGCTCAATCAACTCTCTAGTTAACGTGTGCACACATATGTAACTGTAATCTATGCAAAAATTATCTCAACGATTTGATTTATGAAATCAAAATCATGTCAGTGGATCAACATCTGTTGTTGATTCGAGATTATTGAACTTTCTCGTTTCAGCGAACAGATGATTTATTAAATTGATAAAGGAAAGTAATCGATCGGATGACTTTTGAAAGGTTTGAAAACATCGGTTCGAGTTTTATTATTAATGTAATAATAAAAGTAATTTATTTAACTATATATCATTTCAATTTTACGAAAAGCAAACCATAAACATGCAAATTTTAAGTTTTATTTAAGCTAACGATCTTGTATTGAACACCATTGATGAGTACAATCGAGCCATCGAGATTATTTGCGTCAAGTTCAGCTTTTTCTGATTGTTGTTTTTCGGTTGTGTTAATCGTTAGGACCGCGTTCGGCGAGTTTTCCTTTGATTGAAATGGTACACTAGGTGATTTGGCGGTTGATTTTGGTTCGGAGTCGATCATTTGTTCGATATCGATCCCAGTGTGTTGTTTAAATAAACTTTGCAGTTGTTCGTATTCTTCTTTTACTACTGCCAAACGTTGTATTATTTCTTCATTATCTTTTTCCAATTGAGCGATTGATGCTAATGTGAGTTCGCGTTCACGACGAGACTTTTCTCGTGATCTTTGGACACTCTTATTATTTTGGACACGTAGTTGTTTGTAACGTGGATCGTTGCGTGAAACGGGGCGACGGTGCATTGTTCTTACAATAGAACTTTCTTCTGAATGAGACACTGACACTGATTTTCGTCATTCTTATTTTAAACCTCGGCTGCATGAGAAACTAGATGATGACAGACCGTAAAATATTGGCTGGTCATGACACATGTGAAACGAATCAAAATCTTTGCAAGTTCCTTAACGAAGAGGATTGATTATGAGAAACATAAATGCTCTGTTGACAACTAGCGACATCTCCGGAACGTACTCAGAATAGTGTATTTGAAAAAAAGAATCAATATGTCGATTTAACATCAAAATCAAAGTATGTACTGGGAAATGGTTCGTTTTTGAGTGTGTAATGCCACCATTCTTTTGAATAATTGACAAAGCCAGCTTGTTCCATAATATTTTTAAACATTTGCCGCATTTGCTGTTGAGTTTCATTGACAAGTGAACTATTTGTATGAGATGCTTCGTCGAACAAATCGAACGATGAACCCATATCGACTGTACCATCATCAAGGAACAAAATTGTTGAATTATCCTTCAGCGTTCTTTCGATTGATGTCAAAGGACGTTTAACACGTTCTCCGATAGGAATGATCGTTAAATCAATAGTACTTCCTCGTGTATGACCCGATTTTTTTGCAATATATCCCAATTTAAACGAATTTACTTTGTCAACTCGAGGATAATAATGCGTTTTCTTCGTTTGAGGATCGTTAGCATCTTCACTCCATCTAACAAAATGATTGACACTTTTCTGTGGTCGATAACTATCATAAATAACCAATTCATAGCCTTTGTCTTTAGCTAATTCTTGTGCACGTTTCAGAGCCAAAGCTGCTGCTTCTGTCATAATTGACACTGTCTCCGAATAGTAACCATCGACAATCTTCCCTACAAAATTTTCTTCAGTAGCATAACGTAAGCTAACTTGAATATCTGGTATCACAGTGTGCACGTAGACAAAACCTGATGGTAAAGTTTCGGACGACGAACTCATTCTACGACGAAAAACGTGAGCGAAATTTGAAAGAATAATTTCAAGGAAGAAAAAAAACCAAAACTCCATTTACTTCAGGTGATGTTTGAAGTACCAGTGAAGGCTTTGATCCTCCTCTCGAATAGCTTTCAAAATATTTACCAGAATGAGTATATAAACCTACATGGTAAGAAAACAACACATGCAAATATCTTACCTACACGATTCTTATCAATTCATTACTTTTTCATTTTCGTTTGATGACAGTCGTTTTATTTTTCAATTTGAAATATATGCAAAGTACGTTAAGAAAGATTGGCTCGTTTGCTTTCTATAACCGTAGTTGAAATGTGACTTTTCAATATTCGCATTACGTCCGACAAGACTAAAGCTACATATTTATTTAATAAAAAACTTGATATCTAAGTGCCGAATTATCAGCATATGCAATGTGTTGAGATATTCGGAGAACAAAGTGACGCACAATTTAATAATAAGGTTTTCTAACCGTAGCGACTATTTTAAGTCTTATGATTTGTATCTTATTATTCCGCTTGCCATTCGATAGTCTCTTTCATGAATCCAGGCAGATTGCAACTTTAGTATATAGAAAATTATTCATACCTTTTATCATACGTTTAAAAGCTTAATGAACCGCTTTTCTGCAGATATGAAAATGGAATTTAACGAAATGAAACAAACTTTTTTAAAAGCATTTCTACTTGATTATGAACTAAGCCTCTGGAAGCATTATGATCTTATCTTGTTCTTCAAGAAACTAGACCAAAAAATCATGCTTCGAAGCACAAACGAGAAATTTTAGAATAGCATAAGCTCATATTCGTGATTTGTATGGTGTGAACATATAAATAAACAAAGACACGTCTTCATTCCGACCTATATTCTTTATTCTTAAAGATCCCTTTGTAAAATCATAAGGTTCTTTCAGCTATCTACTGCTTGATTAAAGTATGCCACATAGAAAATGCCTGTCGTTCTCGAAATTGTTGCCAGTGAATCGTTCCACTGCCGGAACAAAGGAATGAAGAGCCAAATTTGATACGTCCGATGCATCTGTGTTCATCGGTTTGATTCGCATTCGAATAGAGATCGATCATCAGCATTAATCGATCGAGATGAGTAGAGTTAAATGCTAAAATATTCAAATTCAATGGATCATGAAAGACAAACGATGATGAATTCAATCGGTGATATTTCGTCTCATGAGTTGACAATGGACGATGACGATCGAGAAGAATAATTCGAAAGAAACACGTTGCCGCTAGAGAACAATGATATAATTTTGTCCTCATGAAAATAAATGAGAAGTACTCACCGAGATTTTTTTGATCGACTTTTAAACCTTTGATACGTTGAATATCAACAATTAAATTATGATCATTGGTTTGCTCAAGAGAAACGAGAACTTCAATCGATGACTAAAAAAAGAACTTTCATTTTATTAAAACAAAGAGTCGTGTCTCGCCGAATCCTCCTCCATACCATTTTAATATGTTCAATTTCATGCGTAAAACTCATTTCATTTTCATTTTCAATATTACCAACTCCAGTGAAATGAATCTTTCCAATTTGCCCGAGATGAACATGTTTCTTCGCTTGATCTTTGCCGTAAAATTTCATAACTAAAGTTTTCTCGTGAATCTTATTCGGTGAAACATGAGAAAATAGAACGGAGTGTTCGTTCGAGTCACGTGCAAAGACATTCTCATCCGGGAGCACATTCTTCATTGTTAAATCTTTAACTTTACCGTCAGGACTTAACTTCACCTTGATTGTTAATTGTTGAATATTTAAAGGTAGAGATGTTAACGAATGAAATTGTAATTTTAACTGCGACGATTTACAATATGTTATTGAAAATGACATTAAACATGGAGAATATTGTTTCGATGATGCAATTGTTTTTATGAGCGAATCGAGTGTACTATGTTTTCCGTCAAGTAGATTGTGACAGATAGCAATTGATCGTCGGCGAAGTTTGTCTGCCGTGAGTGGAAGTGAAAACTGAATTTGGGCCATCTGTTTCGAGTCAATAATTGAACTTCGCCGTCGATTGGTACATCTTGTCACAAAGAGATTGTTTGCTAAACTATGTGAACGTGTTTGATTGATTTTTGTCGAATCGGACTCAGATTCATTGGATAAACTCGATCGGTACGATGATAATCTTCGTGTAACAATGTTCACTGATGGAGGAATAGTATATTTGATTCTATGTTTGCCGTAAATAGATGAAGGTGGCTTGAAATATTCTCGTGAATGAATCAACAGAGCAAGAAATAAGAGTATGGTACTGATTAGAATGAGAATAAAAATCAATGGAATCATAGTTTCGTTTTGGACTTTAGAATAGGTTCATATCTTAAAAGAAAACTTCGATGAAAAGTGTTGTGAGGAAAACTTATGAAGGAATCTCCTTGATTAAAAACACACGATGGTTGTCAGGAAAGAAAACGATGTGTTCATGCCTTACCTTGTTTAATATTTGCAAACCCTTAAGCAATGAAATCATGACAGACGAGAAAATATCATAATATTTACTGCGCACATAAATTGTTTAGAAAATAAATATGATCGATGTTCATCAAGTCTAATCGATATGTTACGTGAATGAACATATGTAAAATTCATAGAGAAAGTTCTGTTTTATGTCGAAAAGTGGTCGATCAGTTCTGCATTCTATTTCTTCAACTGAAGAACATTAAAGTGAACTCGATGAGACTCAGATGTGAGTGATTTCTAAGAACGTAATTCGAAGGAGAACAAAGAGAAAGCAGAGAACATTCGGGATAGTACTTTTTATCCAAATGAAATAACAGCTGGTTAATTTCGAATCTTTGTCATTAGAAGTTGTTAATTAATAACGGAAGAGATGTTTTCCCACATGAATTATTCGTCCGCTATCTTCGTACTTCCGCCTTTTACTCCATTCCTATTCATTTAAATGAAAGAAGTATACTTCGTGGTGATAATTACATTCTATTTCTTTCACTTGAGCTATTACTTAACGGAAAAAGATTATTTGATTGCATACAAAAAAAAACTATAACAAAAAAAAAGAAGCTTTATTTTCTAATAACACGAAACAATAAGTAGCATTGACGTCAGAGTACGGAAGAGGAACTTGTGGACTTTCCCAGCAAATCGAATTTCATTAGGAAGATGTATGGTCGAAGACTTTTTATCTTAGTTGATAAGAATTACTTAATGACAAATAAGACCGGCAGATAGAGAGATGTGTTTTTTTCTTCTTCTCTACTGTTATTCAATCGAGAATAAAAAAGAAGCATCATGAATTTCGTTGTCATTTGAATCGAATAACATGCATTGTCATCATGAGACGTGGGTTATTTTTCATCACATGTTTATCAAAGATAATATCAAAGCTATGTGTCAGAAATAATCCATTCGAATGACGATTGCATAGGAAGAAAAGAAAAACAAAAATCTTTTTATTGATTGTACTGATAAAAGTACATGCTGTGAGTCAAGTTAAAAGTGAATATCTAGTAAAATCACAATCGTTCGAGGTCAATCGATAGCTTCGATATCATTTTTTGCTTGCCACCTCCATATTTGCGTTTCAATAATGTCTGAATGACGTATGAATCGAAAGAATATATATATATATATACACTATTGGTCGTTACTACTTTTCTTTTCGTTCTCTTGCAATAACAATTCTGATGATGTATTCACGCAATAAGCCACTAAGCAATCGAAATATGTCGATAGGACACACATTACTTAGCTATTATCGAATATTCTTTTATTATTTATATACCGGTAAGAATATTGACGAATATACATCAAGAGATGTTGATCGTCGTGTGTTGGTGCATATTTATTCTCTTGTTGTAATGATTCGTTTATTTTCGTTACGACATTATCGAGCAAAATCCTATGGTGAAGATTTACGAGCCAATTTACGTAATGTTATTGTCCCATTTACTGCTGTTCCATTATCAATTTTTTGTTTAAATAAATTCTTTTGTTTATGTTTTCTGATATTTATTTATCCATTATGGGCATTTATTGGCTCAATTTACTTGTCAATATATGATCCGAGAAAAAATACCGTCGATGAACATTTTCATGAGCAATTATTAAAACCGAATTATTGGTTTGCCACATGGCGTATTAATTGTACTATCGTGGCCTATCATTCATATCAAAAATGGGAACAAACCAAGAAACAATATGATATGGAAGATAAAGGTCGATTTTTGATCGAAGGAAAGAGATTAAATCTTCCCATAACACCTGTATTAGACATTCCTCGAATTATGATTAAACATAAATCCATTGAAGGTGGAATGGGAATCAATGTTTACAATAATTTTGCCATGTTAGTTGAATGCTGTTTTGTATTGTTATTTCATTTGAGATTCTTCGTGTTTTAGAAATGATGGGGATTGGATTATTCAAAAAGTATTTGAAAATAGCGATTTTATTCAACGTTTAGTAACATCGGATGCACCGTTATCAACTGTTCGAATTATAACATCACGCGATGCTTCGAAATCGTCAACAATCAAAGTGAAAACGATGGTTTTTCGTGCTGGACGCATTCGGCAACAAACGGATCATAATGCGATCTTTTATAATATCGATTTTAATTCATCTCATCGTCTGTCAAGTGGAACTACCAATCGACATTGGTATCAAACAGGTTTAAAATCGTTCGACACTACAAGTATGTGGCAAGGACAGAATTATTCTGTTCATCCTGATTCTCATGTGCAACTCGAAGGAATAAAATGGCCGAATGTCAAAGAAATGATGGAATGTGTTTGTCAAGCACACGAAAAGTTATGTCCCGATGTTCCGATCATTGGTTGGGACGTTGCGTGGACAAATGAAGACAATCGATTGATGTTATTAGAATTGAATATTTCATGTAATTTTTTTAATGGACATTTTGACACAAAAGAATACACAAATTTCTGCTACGAATGGTTTCGTACACTCGATCAATGAGTCACAATCGCAACTGATTATCGTATTATGTCGATCAATATTTGATTTATTTAAAATACTTTGTGTGAATTGTTATCAAGAGAGTTATTCTTTCACGTATATCGACTGACTGTAATACTTTTCGATCGTATGTTTTCTTTTCTATGAAACACTTTGTTTCTGTTCGTTATCGACTACTAATTATTTTTTATAAATAAAAGTATTAGATAGAAGATTATTTGTACAGATAAAAATAGATTCGAAAATGCCAGTGCAAACTATTCTCCTTTTCTTCGATCGCATATTAGATTAAAAGAAAAGCACAGGTGAAATCTTTGACATTCAGTCAATATTTGACTCTTTTGGTTAAATCGACGTAAATAATTTGAGAACGTCGTGATATGTTTGTACCTAATTAGAAAAGAAGCATGGAACAACTGAGTTATCGTGTTGTGAGTAAGATCTGTTCGCAAATCTTATACAGGGATGAGATTTCATCGAATAGCGTGCTAAAATATCACTCGAAAGGATAAACTACAAAGTCCAAATTTGTATTGCATTTCAAACTGATGGGAATAAATTACTTCAGTTTTTATCCTTTGACATTTGGCCAGACAACCGGTTTTATCAGCACGAAAGGTTGTCGTCTTTCCAAAAGATTCTGTAGATGTCTCTTCTAAACTCTAAAACTATAATATTCACGAATACAGATGGAGTCAAAACTAAAACATAAATGAAAATCTATTTCGATGACATTTTTCACAATCGATGAACCTCTTAGCTGGTTTATTGTGTAAAAATCAATATCGATCAATCTTAATCTTTTCGCGATTACTATCTAATGGACAATGTTCGAAAATGCAAAGTATTCGAGATAAATACAATGAATATGAAGTTCGACTATGCTTTGATGAATGGTTAAAGTCTTTATGGTAAATGAAAAATTCCAATATATCATCAGCATAAATAGCTACTTTTTTTGTCAAAGAGGCTGGCGCCAAACGAATGGGTTCATTCAACAAGAGATGCTTCAATTCGAGTCACGCGACATTTTGTGCCATTTTGGAACATTAACCTTAATGGATCTGTTAGATGTTCTATTGGTACAAAATCCAATTTTCCTTTTCGAGTACAATCGAAACACTGCATATTGATTCGACCATTTCTCATTTGATGTATTTTCTAGCATGATGATAAATATTATTCACATCGAGAATGGCATTCGTTTTCCTTCCAAATCGATGACATCAAGCTGGACAATATTAACATCTATGCTGATGACGAATTCGACACGTATCACATACAAAAATTGGATGTATCATTCGATGAAGATCAACTAGTTGATTTAACTTCGGACAATAAAATCATTGCCGAACCTACGATTAACAGTGATGAAGCATTTCACAATGCGTGGATGCTCATTGTCAAACCTCTACTTGAAGATATATGTCGCAAAAAAGCACAAGAGGTAAGACAACTGAAGCACGGAAACATTGACCTAATGACAAATCTTCTTTTGCATAGAGATTTCCGAGATTTGAAGAGCCACGAATTGACTCATTTCATTTAACAATCAATTCTAAACAAGACCGAGTGTTATATTATCCAATCTATGAGATTACTTATTATTATAAGTCGAAGTTTCCATACACTTGTCTATTAGATGGTGTAACTGGATACATCGCTGGTGATAGACAATTTTCAACTATGAAAGTCACGTTAGCAAGTTTCTTATCATTCTATCCAATCGTAAAAATGGGCATCTTTTCATTTGGCACGTTAGCCAATTTATTATTTGCATTTGAAATAGCTTCTGATCTTACTTTCATTAGTTGCCTTCCGATGGCAGCGATTGTTGCGCCTTGTATTGGACTCTATGTACGTTCATATCCGAAACGATATAAAGGAGGACTCAATCAAGTCCAGTGGACGGACGATCATTCAAAAGCATCAAAATTTACATATAATTTATTGAAGTTAATCGAAGAATCAAAGTTTGTATCCTACTCATCAATCTCTTCGTTATATTATTTCGAAATCTTTAGAAATCAATCGAAACTAGACAGTGATCAAGTAATTCATGTCGAAAAACAAACAGTATGATTTATTGTTCATATACAATCCAAGCGACTTTCTATTTTGAATAAATTGTTTTGTTTTCCACCTATTCGCTTGCGTGCTTACTACTCAATGGTTCCAACGTATGCCAATGCACATGTGGTCGATTTGGCGCAGATAATGCATCTGTCCAATGTTGAAAACTTTGCTGATTTTTAACTTCTGTCGAACCAAATTCAATCGTTGATATCGATTTACTGTGTGCACTTATTAACGATCGTCGGTAGCATAGAGTCACGCGTATTGATGTTTTATGCAGGGAGACATAGTCTAAATGAAATGATGTACTGAAAGTACAGATGCCTTTCGTAATTGGAATTAATTTTGATTTTCGTTTTCCATTAAGTTTTCCGTCGATGAATGTGCAGATTTTGATTTGAATTTGATCTAAATATTCGAGTGAAGATAATCTACTGGTTAACCTTGTTCATGAATAGTTTTCGTATACCTCGTTGATGAGAATGACTGAGTGGTTGTTTGAGTAGATATTGAATACCGATAATTTTGATTAAACCAACATGAAGCAAACAACGATCATTTTCATAAACCAAACACATCAATGCCCGTGTTTCATGCTTAGTTTCATTCTAAAAGCGAAGGAAAAATTTGTATTTTCTTTACAATAAAACAATCGATTGAACCTGTTGACGAATAATCATATCGATTCGATCCTCATAGATTTGAATGAATTTCGTATGTTGTTCTGATGCTAGATGGCTCGATCGATTCATCAAATGATTGTGATGACTCATCACCAAAACAGTTTGGCCTAATTCCACACGTTTCTCCATTTTTTGTTGACCAAACACATTTAGTTTCAAATAACTGTTTCCCAGATTGAATTCATTCATATCAAAATGAAAGATTTCATTGATCGGATCTTGTTTTGACAGATACTTCTTCGTCTTGTGTTTATCATCGTTATTAAACAAACGAATTTGACATGAGAATGATGGGAAACAGTGTTCGATCAATGGATGCATTGGTGTTATTCGAATAATTTGCAAGAGAAGTTCATTATTATCCGATGAATATGACAATTTGTAAACCAGTTCTATACGAAAGATTTCAATTAACGAATATTCAATCGTGGGCGGTACAGGTGCAAAGGATTGAGTATCAATATCGTCGCAATCTGATGAGGGCATCGTGGAAACTCGTTCTGAATTGTTACTTTCTTGAAATTTAGATTTGATTGTCCCGAATGAAAATGATTGTAGTGGAGTAGATCGGTATGTTGAACCTGAATATGAAGAATCGGAAGATTCATGTAGACGTGATCGTTTGGTGAAGTCAAACGTTCGGTAATTCGATGGGAGTTCATTGAGAGTCGATTGAGTTGGAAATGTTTCATGATTTGCATGTGATACTGTCGTTAATGGATAACTAAAACGATTTGGTGATGAATTAACAACATTCATTTCAGTGAGAATAACTTCTGTGTCATCTTGACGACGTGATCGATGAATGTACAAATAGATAACAATGAAGATGACGAATACAAGAGCGAGTAGAGTAACAGTAATAATCAATGCTAAAGTGTAAGGATGCAGGGATGGTATAGAAAGAATCATAATTGTTATGATACTGTTTTATTGATTTAACTGATATTATTAGGGATTATGTTATGAGTATATGTGATCGTATGCAGCTGTTGTTTTTACAAAAGTCAATAGAAGAAAACATATTGAAAATTTCAATTGCGATGATGATTTGTTTAGAAGAATTTATTTATTCGTAAGAGAAAGAGCTCTCTTCGTCAGCAAATGATTAAATATAGATATTTGAGTTGAGATGATCTTATTGTGAAGAATTCTGTTCATGTTTTGGGAATATTTAGTCCAAGATTTGACTTCGTGTGTTGACATATTGTCTTTGTTTTCTTATTGTTCGTTCCCTTCACTCGTGTACAGGTAACGAATTTGTCAACGTGGCAAAGAAAAAGCAATGAGTCAGTTTTCAAACATTTATAGTCTATCAAACATGTTTCATTCTTCTGTTACTTACGTTCAGGTATTTTTATTTATCATAATCATACATTACACTTCCAACATGAAATAGAAATATCAATGTCAAGAAACGGACCGCTCTATTCTCAATTATTCCATCCAATACTTAATACTGAACTAAATGAATATATTATGATATCGAAAAGGACGCTAGTAAGTAACTAGCGACGTTTGATGAGGAAATCTTTTCATTGGTTTCATTTGTATACGTTGTATTGGTAAATTGTGGATTAACTTGAAGGCTGATCTCTTTTTTTGACTACGGACTTTCAAATACAATCATATCAGTGTGTTTTCTAACTTAGACTGATAAGTCAAAGCATCACAAAGATTCTTCTTATCCGTTGATTTGTCATACACAAATGTCATCACTATTTGATCCACCCAAAAATGCTATTTATATCATTCTTGGTGAAATTCAAGCATTGACATCATCGAAAAAGAATAATGTACGATGGTCAACAAATCAATCCTATGAAGTAAATTCAATCTTTTTGCCTTGTTTTCCTTTCAACGGTTTGCTTTAAGGAATCTCCCGAGATCAATTCGTTTCAAAAATTAAAAACAACTTTGAATTCAATTTCCGGTAAACTAATCACGCTCATACTCAAATATCAAGGATTGATTCGTGACTCTATCTTTGTAGATCTTCATGATATTGAATCCATCACCTTCTTAACACCATTTCTTGATATAATTCGTTCGGATGAAATCTCCGGTCCTATGACTTGTCTAGCATTAAATGCGGTGAATAAATTTCTTTCTTATGGACTGATTGGTGAGTATTTTTTACTTACATAAGAGGTATGATATCGATATTTTCTTTGCTTTTCTATGTAAAAGATACTCTCAGCGAATCTGCTGCATCAACCATCGATAAAGTTGCCAGCGCGGTTACGCATACACGCTTTGTTGGAACAAATCCAAACGATGATGAAGTTGTACTGATGAGAATTCTACAAGTAGAATAAGCTTTTCTTCTCTCGTTGAAATGTTCTTTATCGGAATCATTTCAAATAGGTTCTTCGCTCTCTGCTATTGAGTCCAATTGGATCACAAATGACCAATGATGCAGTTTGTGAAATTCTACAATCTTGTTTTCGAATTTGTTTTGAAACAAGATTGTCTGGTAAGGTTCCTGAATTTCTCTTTACTATCTATCTTACTATCGTTAGAATTACTACGTAAAACATCTGAACATGTTTTAATTGATATGGTTCAGTTGTTATTTGCTCGATTACCTCAATTTAAAGATGATGCAACATCGGCATCCTCAACAAAGCTAGTCAAAGATCTTTCAACATCGTCAACTCCTAAACCGCCGACTACCTATGTAAAAGTTGCAAGTTTTTCTTCTGTGCAGTTCGTATTTCTTTCTTTTTTCTAGTCATCCGAAGATGTCGATGATGCTCGTCCAACTGCAATTGATAGTGCAACCAATGCAATACCATCGACAAATATTCCATCACCGACGAGCGAAAATGAACCAGAAGCGTCTTCGGAAAATATTCCAACTATCATAATTCCATCGTTTGATCAAACAACATCATTTGTCCAAACTGAACAACGATCGCAAGAACCAGCAGCACAAACATCATCGCCTACGAATGAATTTATTAATCCGCGAGGAATTCGATTCACAACTGGATCGCCAACAAGTGAACTTGTTAATGAAACAGGTAGAATGACATGGCGTTCTCTATGAGCAAACAAAATCTCGTTTGCCTATTGTTAGAACCATTGACGCCGTATGGTTGGCCTTGTGTTCGTGGCCTACTTCGTTTCCTTACGACACTTATCAATAATTATGATAAGTAAGTCATTTTCTCTGTGAATTCGTCATCGCTATTGTTTGCCATCAATAGAAATAATACAGAGTATATGATGACCGTTGGCCTGAATCTTCTAACTGTTGCCTTAGAAGTTGGTGCAGATTATCTTGCCAACTATCCTTTGTTACTTTCAATTGTGAACGACTCTCTTTGCCGTAATTTGATCAGTGTATGTTCATATGTTTGTTTATCAGTTCAATATGATCATGACTTTTGTCTTTATTCAGATGTTGAATTCTACTCGAATTCAATTATTTTCTGCATCGCTCCGTGTGTCATTTCTTATCTTTGAAAGTCTCCGCACACATTTGAAGTACCATTTTGAAGTAAGAAAACGAAACTGTTCGATCTTTTCATTGTATTACTCTTCAGTTTTTTATCACACGTCTTATGGAACTGGTCATTTCTGAACAATCAAAAATCTCTTATGAACAAAAAGAAATTGCACTTGAGACAATCGTTCAATTACTGCGCATTCCTGGCCTTCCAGCTGAATTATATTTGAATTATGATTGTGATTTATACAGTACAAATCTGTTCGAAGAGTTAACTAAAATGTTATCGAAAAATGCTTTCCCTGTTGCCGGTCTAACATCGACACATATACTTTCACTCGATGCACTTCTCTCTGTAATTGATCATATCGAACTTGAATGTCAATATCAAGTGCAACGACAGAAAAATGATTGTAAGTTTCATTCGATTGTCGTTTTCATGCAGAATATGTGTTTTGCTTCTAGCAACAAGTCAAACACTGACTCGTCCAGTGCCGTGTGGCTATGCACTAGCGATTTCCTTGCAAAATCTTGATATGAATCGAGCTTCTGTATCATCAGAAACGCGACATGGTTCACGTCTTCGGCAAAATCGTATGGCAATATCTTCACACTTACCGTCACAGGATGATTTGAAAAAAATGAAACAAGATAAAAAGGTTTGATTGTCTGGAAAGGTGTTGAGACTTTATCTTGATTGATGTATTCATGAATAGCTATTACGACAAGGCTCAGAACTGTTCAATCAAAGTGCTTCATCAGGAATTAAATTTCTTCAAGAAAACAATCTTCTAGCAAATCCATTGGATACGCACGAAATCGTGAAATTTCTCAAAGACAATCCATTATTAGACAAGAAAATAATTGGAGAATATTTATCAAATCGAAAAAACATTCATGCACTTGAACAATATGTCAAGTAAACTATTGGATTATCTTGCTTGTTTCCATTGGAAATTCCATTTTTTAGAACATTCAACTTCGAAGAAATGCGGATCGACGAAGCACTTCGAATTTATCTTTCTGAATTTCGTTTACCTGGTGAAGCACCTTTAATCAGCACTCTACTCGAACATTTTGCTGCACATTGGAGAGTAAGTTTGACATTAGTAGGTTTCTGAAAATAATCGAAATACGTTTAGGAATGTAACAATCAACAATTAGCGAACAACGATGCAGCATTTGGATTAGCTTATGCGTGTATTATGCTTAATGTAAGTTCGATTCAAATCTGTCTCACATAGTTTCATAATTTAATTTTCATATAGACTGATCAACATAATACAAATGTTCGTCGTCAGAGTTCTCCAATGACATGTGAAGTAAATACTTGCTTATATGGGAAAGAAAACCAAAAAAAGTCATTTGTTTTTCGATAGGATTTCAAACGAAACTTATCGAAAATGAATAACAATGAAAATTTCGATGATGGAATGTTGACTGAAATCTATAATGCAATCAAGTCCGATGAAATTGTTATGCCAGCGGAACACACTGGCCGTGTTCGTGAGTCTTATCTCTGGAAATTAATGTTGAAACGGTCAGCATCTATTGGTGATAAATTTCTTCATGTCCCAACAGGATCCTATAATTACGATATATTCACATTAATATGGGGACAAACTATGGCCGCGTTATCGTTTGTTTTCGAGAAATCACACTATGATCTTGTCATTGAAAAAGCAATACAAGGCTTCAATAAATGTGCAAGAATTGCTGCACATTATTACATGTCCGACGTCTTTGACAATTTAGTCATATCATTATGTAAATTCACAACTCTATTGAATAATCGCGAGGTAAAACGAATTGTTTAATGACTTTTCAGTGCGTTTATCATATCATCGGTTTTAGTGGATTGAAAATCTACCGATTCATTTCGGACTGAACCGTAAAGCACGTCTTGCTGCTACAGTCGTTTTCAATATCGCGCATGTTCACGGCGATATTCTACGGGAAGGATGGAAGAATCTTTTGGAATGCATTGTTCATTTATACAAAGCCAAATTATTACCGTCGAGTCTTGTCGAAGTCGAGGACTTTCTCGATCCATCCGGACGAACCAAACTTATCAAAGAGCAAATTGTACAGGCTCCAAAGTAATGCTTTTATTTATCATTCATTCATTTTGAATTTGTGATCTTTTAGAACTGATATCGGAATATTTTCCTCACTTGCCTTTTTCCTCGGTGGTGGTGGTTCAACTGACTCGAATGTATCGTCTGGCAAACAACCGACATCCGATGAACAAGAAGCAATCAAAGTGGCATCAGCTTGTATCGAAGAATGTCATTTAGAACAATTATTACAAGAAACGAAATTCTTAATTATTGATTCGTTGAATGAGTTATTAAAGGCATTGATTTATGCTTGTCAAACATCCCCGGAATCTGCTAAACTTGATCAAGATGCTGCGGTATTCTCTCTTGAATTACTTGTCAAAGTTGTACTACAAAATCGCGATCGTGTTACAGCTTTCTGGCCGACGATTCGACATCAATTCTACTCAATACTCATTAATGCGAATGAAAAATCCTTTTTTGTTGAACGTACTTGCATTGGTCTACTCAGAATTGCTGCCCGACTTTTACGTCGCGAAGAACTTGCATCTGAAGTCATGAACTCACTTCGAATGTTTCTCGTAATGAAACCACACGTTCTTCATGCATTATCAACAGAAATCGCCTATGGTTTGCACGAACTTCTTCGTACAAATGCGGCCAATATTCACAAATCCGAAGATTGGTTTATTTTATTTTCGTTATTAGAAGTCGTTGGTGCAGCTGCACATCCGTCACCTGTTCTTCAATCACCCACACCAAATCTACTCGCAAACAAACATGTTCATCACAGCCATTCAAACATCAATGTCGATTCCGACACTGAATGTTCCGATTGCACATCGACAGATAAAGGTTATACAAGTGATTCGGAAATCTACCGTCGGTCGGAGTACATTGTTGTCTCACACAATGACTTCGAATCCAATCGACAACAATTTCGACATGATCGTCGAGCATTGAATAAATCGTGTGAAATTCTCTCATTTCTCATCCTGGATACCGCTGATGTTACACAAGACAATTTCGAGTACTGTATACATTGCATTCGAACATTCATCGAAGTGACAATTGTCCAACAAACGAATAAATCTAAAGGAAATGCCAATCGAAATTTAAAACAAATCCGCAAAGTCACCTCATCAAATTCCTTATCCAATGAAACTTTAAATGATCAAACCAGCAATCAAAGCAAATACTCCCGTTATGATAACGATGACAACAACGATGATATGCACGAGTCCATGCAACAAGAGTATCAAACACTTTCTTTGCAATTGTTAAATCTAATGCATACGTTACATGTAAGAGCGTCTCAAATTTATAAACAAGTACCGCCTGATCAGTCAGCTTCGAATGTTTTATGGTATAAATGTTGGTGCCCAATTTTACAAGGTTAGTTTGACGCGCTCATGTACATTCAGTCGCTGAAAAAGAAGTTTGTTTGTTAGGTATTGCACGTCTCTGCGGTGATCCACGTCGAGCAGTTCGTGCGTCAGCTCTTGGTTATCTTCAGCGTTGTGTTCTTCTACCTGAACTTCATGTACTTTCCCCAGCTGAATGGGAGTCCGTATTTCAGAAAGTTTTATTCCCGCTACTATCGCAATTATTAGACACAACTAACATTAACGATCAAATCTATGGAATCGAAGAAACGCGTGTGCGAGTGTCGCAATTACTTTGTCGAATATTTCTTCAACATTTGACACCATTGTTAAACTTAACAACGTTCACAACCATCTGGATGACCATCTTAGATTTCATGGATAAATATTCCAAAATAGACCAAACTGATATGTTGGTAAGAATGGCTTTTTTTTTCTTGCAAAAGTAAACATGAACTAACCAAGAATGATCTTTTCAGCGTGAATCGATTCGTGAATCGTTAAAGAATATGCTATTAGTTATGAATACAAGTGGCTTATTCGAACCCGACCAACCGTTAACAGTAATTACTAAAAACAGAATTGATAGTTTTCTACCAGGTCTTTGGGAAGAAGTTTTCAAGATATCTACACCATCACCAACTAGTGAAGTAAGCAACAATCAATTCGACCGTCAAACAACTTTCCATTCTTCAATTTTAGACCACTATGTCATTTCCAGTGACTAGTGAAATGAATATGCCATTGAATGAATCTCCAGCATTACCACCTTCGAGTAAATTCGATGATTGGTTGATTTATTTTATAATTTATACTATTTTCACTTAGATGAAGCGACTACAACAACTACCGCCACTACCACCGAACCAACTACTGCAACGAATGTAAGTGACTCGTCCCTACCTAAATAGATATTCTCGAAGAAAACATTAGTCGAATATCAACTCAGTTCGTGCATGATTTCTTATAGGTTTCTTCTTGTTTTCCATCTTGATCTCTCGATAAATGTTTTGTTCTATTGCTTTCAAAGGTTAGAATCATCTCTGCATGCTTTTCTCTACTATCTATCGAATAACTGGCATAACCGTAGATGCATGAAAACTGTCCATAGTGTTCTTTTTTGATGTAGTAATCGAATTTCCTCAAGATCGAGCTTTGCTAGTCGAAGATAATGTTTACCTATAAAAATCTTTGTTTAGACTCGATTTCTACCAGCTCAAGTGCAGACTTTATAAACATGGATCGAATCACAATGGTTCAGATGGTTGTATTTTCATTTGACATTAACGAGAGACACAAAAGAAAATAATTTTTATTTATTTATTTTTTTTCTTATGAAATTCTTTGTTCCTTGGATTTCAGTATTTTGTTTCCTTTTTCTTTCTTCTGTTTATTTCAGTTTTTTCTTCTTTCATATAAATTTCTGGCCAATCTATCGGCTTGAGTAAATTAATATAATAACTAAGAAATGCAAAATAACGAAACACTGCACTTTTCTCTTTGATAAATCGAACAATCAACAGAATGATCTAGGCAAATGAACAGAAAGAGAAAAAACGACACGTGTTTATATAATACGAAGACAAACGTAGTGTTAGTCTACATTTAAAAGTTTCTTTAAACATGTGTCTCGATCATCTTAGCATTCATACGTACGATTTCCGCAGAGCAGTTTCGTTCTATGAAACCGTTCTTGCTACGTTGGGTTATAAACGATTAATTACAATTCCAGGCGATAGAGCAGTTGGTTTTGGTGGTCGATTTCCGTCATTTTGGATTTCACCTGCAAAAACACCGGCTGGAGAAGGCTCACTCATTGGAGCTCATATTGCTTTTGTTGCCAAGTCTCGCCGGGATGTTGATGAATTCTATCGGGTTGCGTTACAAAATGGCGCAAAAGATAATGGACCACCCGGTCTTCGTCCGTTATATCATCGATTTTATTACGGTGCTTTTGTAATCGATGCTGATGGAAATAATATCGAAGCTGTTAATCATTTCGACTGGCGAGTTTATATCGGATGGAAAACCATGTTAACACCATTTTTGTTGGTAGCAATTGGTGTAATTATTAAGAAATACTTTTAAAAGGACTAAATTAACTGTTTTTTTTTTATTTGTGAACTTAGACATTTCGATAGATATTTTAGAATTTCTTTTTGCGATACAAACGATAATAAATTACTATGATCATACGAGTTAAACAGATGGCTAGATCATGTTGAATTCGTCTCGTAAGTGAAGAGATACTTTTTATCAAGCAAATATCTGATAGCTGTTTCACAAATAGACATTTTGTATTCTTTATATTGTTGACCTAGTCTTGATAGCTGTAGTGTGTATCACATATGTATCGAGGGAATGTGAAGAGGGTAAACTAAAAACGCTCTTATCGTTGTCTCTCACTCTTTTTGTTTATAAACTTATTTACTGAAGATTTTATACCTAGTTGTTGCTCTATAGCCATGGTTTCAAGACAGATTCTAATTATTTTTTTATTAATCGTTCAAAATAAAGGGAACTATTTTGAAAATTCTGATCCATATTTCACCTTACTCACTTCTCCTGCCCCTCGTCATGTACGTATTCAACATATCGATGTTGAGACACATTCTGACATTGTAATCGATATCCAAGCACCGCATTTTTCCTGGCAGTTGGCACATGTCTATGATCGACAAGGAAATCAAATACGAAATATTAAACAAACTGGTTATCACATTATTGTCACTGATATTGTTCGACATCAAATCGTTTGGAATAGTGGTTATACATCTTCATCGTCATCTACGCATATTCTCTATGCTGGTTTACCATTCAAATCTGATACTCGCTATACAGTTCGTATTAGCTATTTCACCGCACAGTATCAAAGTCAATGGTATATTGGACAATTCCGTACCGCTCTGTTTTCCCTCGAAGATTGGACCGGTGATTGGATTGGAAGTAATCATATTAACATGAATCAGTTACGTACGGTAGCTAATTTAAAATCTACAAGGATTCAATCTGCAACTTGCTTTATTAGCGGTATTGGTTATTATCAATTGTATGTTGAGGGAGAATTAATCGATAAATCACGACGATTAGACGTTGGATGGACGACATATCAACAACGTACACTTTATGCTTCATTTGATTTAACTCAAATCTTGAATTCAACTGCTTCGACTAATTTAGGTATTGGTGTTATCTTAGGACAAGGATGGTACAATCGTCAACAATGGATCATTGGTCCGGGTGCACGCCCAGAACTTTCTGACAACTACGGTTCACCACGTGTTATTATGCAATTGAATATTGTCTATATCGATGGTACAAATCAGTCGATTAGTACCGATTCAACATGGTTGGGTCGAGAAGGTGAGCATCGTGTTGATTCTGTCTATATGGGAACGACAATGGATCTTCGAGCGGCACGTTCCTGTTGGTCGTGTGCCAATTTTACTGATCCCTATTCATTGTGGATCAATGCTTCGGTTTTACCTTCGCCAGTTAATTTTACAGCTGGTGGCCAGTTTTCTTTACAAATGATGGATCCAGTTCGAATCGGACCGGATGCACTGCATATTGCGACATCAGGTCGTCGAGGTAATGTCGATGGAGTTCAGGGTGCTAGTCTAACTGACGGTGGTGTTTTAAAACCTATCTTACAAGAACACGTCAACGGACAGCTATTTGATCTTGGCCAAAATTTCGCTGGTTGGTGTAAATTATCCTCTTTGAATGCTCCTAAATCAACTGTTATTCAACTTCGTTATGGAGAATTGAGATATTCTCGCGGGCAAAATCAGATCAATTTCGCTGGTTTATACTATGAGAATCTAGATAGCATCGCAGTCATGGATACAGTGGTCTTGAATGGTACGGGCAACGAAACATTTGAACCGATATTTACCTACCATGGATTTCGTTATTTATTAGTCAATGGTTACGATACAATCAACAAAGATAACATTGAATGTTACAATGCACATAGTGAAACGAGACTGATTGCTAATTTTACGAGCAGTAGTAATGTGTTGAATCAAATTCAACATAATATTCTTTGGTCTCAATTGAGTAATTCGATGTCGTTGCCAACGGATTGCCCTCAACGAAATGAGCGTCGCGGGTGGATGGGCGATGCCGGGCTGAGTATTGATGAAACACTGTTTAATTTTGATTATCTCAACTTTTACCTTAACTTTTTAACGATGATAGCAGACAATCAGTCACCGGACGGTGGAGTCAGTGATACAGTACCGTTTACAGTAGGTTTCAATCCTGCTGATCCAAACTGGGGCACAGCTTACGTACAAATTACTTGGTATTTATATGAGCATACAGGTGATGTTAGCATTGTTGAAAAGTATTATAAAGGTATTCAAGCGTGGGTCGACTGTTTGACTAATCAACGCCAACGCACCGGTTTGGCACGAATGTATTACTACTGGGGTGATTGGGCAACTGTACAAGGAACAGCGAATACTTCCCTAGTATCTTCCTATGCGTATCTTCGTGACGTAGATACGTTTATCAATATGAGCCAAATCTTAAACCGAACTGACAATGTGCAAAAATATACACTGTTATATCAAGAATTAGCGGATGAATTTCATCGTGTCTTTTACAATAATTTATCGGGTGTCTACGTTGACGGCAGTCAGGCAATGAATATCTTACCACTTGCTTTGCGAGCTGTTGTACCAACCTCAGTTCGAGCTGCCGTGCTCAGTTCATTGATAGATAATATTGCCAAAACGGGTCACTTCACTGGCGGCATTGTAAGCGTCGCACCACTCTATCCTATGCTCTCAAATGAAGGACATCATGATCTAGCATTACAACTAGCACTATCTATTTCATATCCATCGTACGGATATATGTTTAATAACGATATTCAGAATGCGACAACTACTTGGGAACTTTGGAATACACTACCGCAAGGTGCAACAGCGTCATTGAATCATCATATGTTCAACAGCATAGGCGCATGGTTTTATCGATACTTAGCAGGAATTGAATTGAACGCTCTACAAACGATTTCTATCTATCCTCGAATGCCTTACAATGCTAGTTTATTATCGTACGTGAAAGCAGAAGTCGTAACAATCAAAGGATCCATTCGGGTAGAATGGTCAAGGTTATCCACGGATACGGTGTCATTAACAGTCGCAATACCAACCAATATAGATGCGATTGTATCGTTCGATGCATTGATCAAAGATGGGCAATGTATGAAATTACTTTGTGACAACGAAATCATTTGGATGAGAGGAGAAAAAAACGATCAATTGAGTTTTTTTAAACCGGTAAATGGAGTGAGTGATTTGTGTGAGAGTAAACGACACAATGTTATGTCAGTACGGGTGACATCAGGTGAATATACATTCATTGCCTATTGGGCGTAAATCATTATTATTATTATTATTATGTAATTTCTCTAAAATAAAAATTAGCATATGTAACACTGATAAAAATATCATGCCTCAATAAATCAAGATTCTATGTCGAATTTCGATATTTAAGAGGGAAATGTAACCATAGTCTGTATGATACTATCATCAAGGTAGTGTTTCAGGTGTAAATAAATCAAACACATATATCTCAGTGATGATCTTGCAGGTGTGTTGATTGATTATTCGATCAGATACGAATGTGTGTAGATGACATATAGTGGAAAGATTGACTCATTTTCTTCTAATAGTTTAACCATAATCAACCATCCATATAAATGCTTAAGGCTAATATCAATCGATTCTGACAACGATATATATGTCTAAGGACATTTTGTGTAGAGGCATTATTCGTGAGAGACACTAGCGCAAGAAAGAAACTGTATTTAGTCGTGAAATAAGTTTCCTCCATCATTTTAGATACCTACGACACAGTACAAGCATCGATTTCATGCAGAAGCTTAACAGGTATGCGTACCCGAAATCGAAATCGGGCATCTTTATTTTCTTATTTGTATTAGTCGCTATATATGGGCCAGTATCTGTCTCTTCGGCACATTTCTTTCAACTATAGCTGCTGTCATTGTTTTATCTCTGATTCCTGTGTATTTACTTGAACATAGTTCCTCCGATGGCGGTAGTCCAGATGCTGGTAAAATTATCCTGCATGTTTCTCTGCGCTTTCACGCAGTACATCTTCTTTTGTTATTTTAGTGCCGTCACCAAAAGTGATGTTTTCGTTTGCAAGTGATCTTTCGCCGACAGATGCAGCTATATTTGATAGTTCCACTGTGGTCAATACGAATACCATTTCAAGACAGGTTTCTTGTTACTTTTTTCACATTATTTATGTATAGATCTTATATATCATAGCTTGAATCCACCTTTCAGCTACCAACTAAATCATTAGACGTCTCGTCGATTACACCGGTCAATTTCATGTCTGATAATAACAATAATCGCCGACGTCGAGCGTAAGTTTCAATCAAATTGTTAGCCTATAACTACTATTCAATATGAATAGAATCAGTAAATCTACTGCCGTTGGTAGCAGTATTGACCTCGTTATACAAATAACAATCAACTATCTGATCTGCCGAATCAATGATTGTAAAATCCATTTACACAACAGGATCATCCAGGTAATCAATAGTCATCGACAAAAGACATTCACTGTCCATTTGTTGTTCAATAATGGTGTTCGATTGGTAAGTTCTGTTGCAACATGTACGGCTCAATCGATGATAGCGACAGGTACAATATAATGTAGGTGTTTACGAACTGCAAATGTGCTTTGTTTATGTAGGACCATCAAAATACTCCAGATTGAGAGGAAAATCATGTATTAATTCTGATGTAGATATATGCTCAAACGGTCGGTTACCGAACCTTTATGATGCAAGCATTCAAGACTTGCAAAACGGACTTGCCAAGGGATATTTCACATCTAAAGATCTAGTTGAAGCTTACATTGCACGAATCAATGAAGTCAATTTGAAAGGACCAGCTTTACGAGCAGTAATTGAAATATCACTTGTCGCATTGGACGCAGCTCGTATTTCGGATGCCATGCGCACGAATGGGAGCATTCTATCACCGCTACATGGCATACCAATCTTAATAAAAGATAACATCGCGACTCGTCCCGAAGATGGTATGAACACAACAGCAGGATCGTTTGCACTTCTTGGTAGTATTACTGCAGGTGATGCAACCGTTGCACGAAAATTACGTGACGCCGGTGCCATTCTGCTTGGTAAAACATCCCTTAGTGAATGGGCAAATTTTCGTGGTTCAGACGTACCTAATGGATGGTCTGCTCGTGGTGGCCAAGCGACGAGCGCATTCTATCCACAAGGAGATGCTTGTGGATCTTCTACCGGAAGTGGTATAGCTGCTTCGATTGGACTTGCGGCTGGAACATTAGGAACAGAAACTGATGGCAGTATTGTATGTCCTAGCAGTCGGAATAATCTGGTTGGAATTAAACCAACAGTTGGTTTAACTTCGCGACATCTTGTCATTCCACTTTCACAGGCTCAGGATACAATTGGTCCTATGTGTCAATCTGTAGCCGATGCTGCTGCCATTCTGAACATTATTGCTGGACGAGACAATAACGATAACTATACATTCACTCAAAATGAAACTGTTCCTGATTATACTCAACATTTAATCAAAGATGGCTTAAAGCAAGCTAAGATTGGTGTACTTCGTGGATTATTTACCAATGCAACCGCCAGTGAATATCCCGAATACGTTATATCAGAATTCAACAGAACAATCAAAGACATTTTTGCAAAACTCGGTGCAATTATAATTGATCCAGTTTTGGAGAAGCCTGAGACAATGCTTTCTTCGGATGATGAATTCACTGTAATATTGTTCGATTTCAAATATGAAATTAATCGTTATCTCTCGCAATTGAAAAACAACAACACAGTGCCGAGAACTTTACAAGAGCTGATCGATTACAATAATAAGAATGCAGACGTTGAGCTACCACCTGGACGCAACAGTCAAGATTTGTGAGTTTGACACATCTATCCACATATACTTCATTCGACTGTGTTTGATAGGTTTCATCGCGCACAAAATACGACCGATCTTACAGATTCGAAATATACAAATGCTAAAACCAATATTAGCCGCGTGAAAGCCGATGCAATCGATGCAATTTTCAAGAAATATAATCTTGACGCTCTCATTGCTCCAACTGAAGGTCGTTCCAGTCAAATCGCTGCCATCGTGGGTTATCCTATGATAACCGTTCCACTTGGATTTCTAGCCGATACCGAAGTGAAAACAAACGTAAATACGACTTTATTTCAGTTACCTATATATCCGGCACCTAATATTCCATTTGGATTAGCTTTTATTGGACAAGCTTATAGTGAAAGTAGACTAATTGAATTAGCTTATAGTTATGAACAGGCAACGCAGTATCGTCACAAAAGCAAGCCTTTCGAAGCTGCTATTCCCAAAACACAACTCTCAGATATTCTTTGTCGAAAATAGACTTGTCCTTCAGCCGTGTTGGAACTTTTAATATTTTTAATATTTAATAAAATCTAATCGTTTACACCGCAACTGCGAGTGGAACATTTTATGAATATTTTGTTATTCTATTTTTCATTACACATGCCACTTGACCATACCAGCACTTGCCGACATGAAGTCTACGGATTATAAACGTCTATAATAGAAGAATCTATAGTATCGAGTGAGCTAGTCCTTCGTTTCTCAAAGTAGTTCTACCGGTGCTCCTATTGATTTTTTTATAACTAGATCTTAATTGATAGAACGTAGAGAAACAAATCTTGTAAGTTCTGATTATTTCTATGGAATTACTTCATGAAAACAGGAGCTCTTTTTTGCCCATTAAGCGATCATGCATCGATTCAATGTAATACGCTTCAAAATTTCCTGAAAGCAAACAGAAGAAACGATGACGCGTTCTTTCCATTTCGTTGTGAAATACACATTGCTGAGGTAATTGTATCATAATGATGCAATATAAATAGTTGTTAGTTAACATTGTCGACACCACAAACAACGAACCCTTACGATGAATCCAGCTGCTCATAGTAATTTTGAATCGTTAAGTAATGAACTTTTACTCGAAGTATTCGAATACCTGGATGCATATGATCTGTATCTGACTTTTCATGCGTTAAATCAACGTATTAATGCACTCCTTCGACGTGCTAACTTACATATTCTCCTCGAATCCTCAAAAAACGACGAAAATGTACTAAATGGAATTTTATCATTCTTCACTCCATCCCAGGTTCGTGTACTGTCTCTGAATATCGACAACACTACTTTGGCTAAACAGTTTGTATCATTTACTGACCAAAATCTTTATTCGCTGAACATTTATAAGCGACATGGAAATGCGTTATTTGAAATCATTCCATGCCTTTCAAGAAGCAGTCGTATTAAATATCTACGCATCGATGAAGCTTTTGTGTATGGCGTATCATCCACTCGGTCATTATTTGATCTGATATTCATTGAATATTCTGCTTACTTCACGTCATTAGTTGTTGCATCTATCTCGTTTCATTATTACACAAAAGCTTCTCGAGTACAAACTGTTTTCCCACACCTTCGTCATTTATCACTCGCTAAAATTACTTTAACATCAACTTTAACTGACTTTCTCAGTTCTTCAACACCTAATCTTCGATCATTAGTTATTTTACCTACTATACAGGATTATCTTTCACCTACATTTGCTCTCAAACAAATTCGACAACTACATTTACGTTGCACTTACAATTTCGAATATGTGGCATCCTTGATCAAAATATTTCCTTCTCTGCGGCGATTAAAAATCGATTACGTTAATTACTCTCGGAACTTACCCAGCACCAATCCGATCTGTAAGTCATTGACTGAAGAGAATTTACCGCACTTAAAGCAACTCACAATCGATTTCGAACCTGCTGTAGAACTAGAAATCGTGAAATCATTCACTACCAATGAGTTTTGGTCTGCTAAAAAACTCAATGTAATCAGAACAATGAATAAAATGGAGTCACGATGTCCAATGGTAAAATCGATTTATTTTGGTTCGCGATTACATTCGCTTATTGAGAAACGATTTATATAAAGATTCTTTCTGCTTATGTATTCATACAGCTTTTTTTGTTGAAATCCAGGAAAGAAAAGAATATAAAATCACACGTTGATCTTCATGTTTTTACTATTGCATACGGCTGATTCCATCAAGTTCCGATATGATTTCTTCTTTTTTTTCCATACCTGATATCTGTCGATATCAAATTAATCTACAACAAAACGATGGTCAATTTCGAACATTTTATAAATAGTCTTGGTATATAAGAAGAGTTCGCGATCAAGATAAAAAGACGTCAATAATTGCATCCATCGCATGATGAAAACTAATAAATTTGGGCGAATGAAGCAGAGTAACTACCGATGTAATCATAACTGCATGGGAATCAATCATGGCTGGTAAACAGCCCATTATGAAATGAAAATCTTATTTTAAACCAGTTTCTTCTTCTACTCCACGATCGCACAGTCCACCAGGAAATGCTGTATCAAAACGGAAGAAAAGTATCGATCGTTTTGTCAGTCATGCCCGTATGTGTTTGAAAAGTAAAACTTTCCTATTGAATTTCGCTTCGGGTAAAGTTTGTGACCATTCGTCGACATGACTCTGTCTCTCTAGATAAATAAGGTGTCAAAATGTATACGAATAAGTTCATTCGACAATGACCTGTAGAAAATTGCTAAGTTTTCCACATGATCTGGAACGAAAGATACAACTTCTGACAGTTCATGTGTATAGAACGAAAATTTTATTTTGTTTTACATGAATAGAACAACAAGAACAGATAAACACGTTTTTGTTTAGTTTTCTTCCATTTTTTCATGAGGTGGACCACATGGTTGAATCATTTTCTTCAACAATTGAAATCGAACACGAGCTTTACTTTCATTTTCACATAGAGCGATGTGATTTAGCAAATCAAAATGACCTAAATACGATGCGTATGTATCCCGATGAATGTTCGATGCCCATTCCCATTTCGTTGTATCGGCATGACCCGTACCTATAACGATTAAATGGGAAATGTTCAAGACAATGAAACTCAAAACTTACCGATATATTTGGATTGTAAATGTTCGAGTTGACTATGAATATTATATCGATCACCCATTGTTTGATTCAATGAATGAATATTTGCTCAAAAAAAAAGAACGAATGAGTTTATACTTGTCGCTGATTGGCTAATCGAATGAGCCAATGAAAAATACACATATCATTCCTCTCATTAAATCAAAAAATTCTTTTCTTTTGTATGAGTGATTCAGCAAGATTAAAACATGGTTGGGAATTAATCATATCTTGCTTCCCATTCTCGTCAGCATCTGTCAAAATTGCGCAACATAATACCGTTGATTTTGTAGATTTTCTTTCTTTATTTTCTCAAATAACAATGAATTCGGAAGATCAAAACAAGCCACAAGTATTTCGAAAAACAAACTGCGTTTTCTTTCACAAATTATCGACATTTTCTTCTCATTCAGATTCATTCATGTTTAAACTGTCATTCACTCAATGACGAGAATAATAATTTTTCCAAATCGAATTGTACAAATTGTGCACATAGAAACGAAAAAGTTTGTAATTTACTTTTTCCTATTGTATTTATTGTTTTTTTTTTCATTGAATAGGAAAGTCAACATCTAATGATCGCACCAGATATGAGTTCGGATGATGAATCTAGCTGTTCATCATGTTTATCAGTACATGATTCAGAATTTATTTCATTAGATACGAGAAAATTATGGCACACTGTTGCTCAGTTAATTAAATCGATCTATCATAAAACCGATCGAGAATATCCAAGTTAGTTCAATCATTTCACTAATATTCGAACATACTGTTTTTCGTTGTAGATAATCTTACGGCGAATGATTTATCTCAAGCAAAAGAATACGTGCAGATGTAAAACATGAATTTGACGGTGAATTCGAATTCTAAGTTTGTATATTTAGATTGACTCAATCAGACTCGGAATCTTTGTTTAATAAACTGGAAGCGATTGTTGTAGCATATATCAATGAAGTTCGTTCACAAGTGTTGAAACGTATTCAAACATGTTCGAAAGCTTCGAATGATGTGCAATTATTTATTTCGTATCTTCTTGATAAGTATCAAACGTTTATTCAAGCTGTGAAACATGTTTCCACCATTGTCTCCTACTTCGTACGTATTGAGATTTGCACTTTTCGAAGATATTTCTATTCTTGACTTTCTTTTCAGGAAGAAAACTATCTAAAATCGTTTCAATTAACTTGGTTATTGTATAATCAACATCTGTTTGAGAAATTCGTTTATATGGATAAGAAGATTCAGAATTCCATGTCGGAAATGGTCGATTTGCTTCAGCCAACAACAAATACCAATACGAATCAAAAAGAATATTCGCCAGCTGAATATACTCAATTAATAAATCGTTTCTTGGAATTCGATGAACAGATGTCAGAAATAGCATGTCTTTATAAAGATTGTCAAACGAAAATGAGCTTCATGACGAGAAATCCGATGAATCAAAATCCAAATACGATTGGACTAGTAGTAAAGACGAAAAAGAAGAAGACTTGTAAGAAGAGACAAGGCAATATGAACAGGTACGAAACAGAAAGAACACGAAAAATTCGACTTGTGATAATCTGTTTTAGTACAATCACAAGTGCCGTAAACATTCCATTAGCAAATATCTTATCAACAGCTGTCGCTCCATCTCAACAAGGCTCAAATGGTTCATCGATTGGATCAGGTGTGGGTGGAAAAGAATCATCATCGATATCGTCGTTCGATGATTATCTCTTGGATAATAACACATCGTCCTCGAGTTTCACAAAAGAAGAACCCGATCAATTGATCGAAAACACAAACACGGAAGTTCATAATCAGTTATTTCAAGGAATGTTAAACCAACTTTCGCCGCTGACACAAATTCAACAAGAAGTTGATGAATTGAAAGTGAATGAAAGTTCGACAACAACGGATACGAATGCAGAAAAATCCAAACCAATCGAAAAGGAGAAACCAACATCGAACGGTATGATTATGACGAGCCACTGTTCGATCATAGAATTCTTATTGTTTTTTCAGCAGCTACAACCAAAAAACTAAAGTCAAGCCGCCGGAAAGATACTTCAAATACAACTACGAAACTTTCTTCGCCAACTGTACCGAAAACATCACTCACTCCGGATATAATTCTTCCACCCAAGCCTCCACCGTCGACTACCTCGAAACTTCAAGCTGATCTTCGTTCGTTAACTATTCCTCCATTAAACAAAACAGAGATTTCAGCGTGTCCATCACTTTTATCAGCTAAAATTCAGTCAGTATCGTTCACTGCTGGTACGTTCGCATCAATAACTACAGAGCAGCCCACTACGTTGCCATCAACGAATCATAAACGTTTAAATATCAATCTGTCAAGTAGAACAGGTCCTTCAACAGCTAAACGGGAACAAATCATTCGACAATGTGCAGTGGCAAATGACATCGATGCTCTCTTATCTTCATTGCAATCATCAAGACTTAATTCAGATTCGCAGAGATCATCTCTTAACAACAAAAAGACGGACTTTTGTTATTGTGATCTATTTCCTGATTCGGACTCGTCAACACCTAATGGTTGTGTTGCGTGTACATGTGCACCATCGAGTGATACATCCGCTGGCGGACTGAATTCATGTGGTGTTGACCGAAAAGGTCGATTGCAATTGAGAGTGAAGCATCAGCCAGCACAGGACACAAATGATGAACCAAAATTATTCACCGGAAATAAATCAAAAAGTAAAATATGTGATAATAACATTGATGATTTGGTCCGATTTATTGATGGTGAAGAAACAAGTACAGATAGATCGACAACGAAAAAGAATAAGAAAAAGAAAGACAAACAAGCGAAAAGCAATGCATCGAATGAAGATGCTCAGCAAAGGAAATCAGATGAAGCTGTTGTGAAAGATCCAGTCGTCGAAAACCTTCAACCGCTATCAAAGCGAAAACAAAAAGCTAAACTAAAACTTGAACAACAACAAAAGATGATTGAAGAATCTTCGACAATTCCATCTCCCATTTCAACACCGTTGTCATCATCTCCTCCTCCATCTTCTTCTTGTTCGCTTTCTGAAAAGATCGATTCTGAACCAACAACGACTAAATCTTTACCTGATGTTCCTCTTCCGCCTGAAGAAGAAGTCAATTGGATAACGATATCTCGTAAACAAAGTAAACACAAACCATCACCGTCTGTACCTATGCCAACCAAACCAATCAAACAACAAACGAATAAGAAAACTAAACCTACGAATACATCAACACTTGCTCAACCAAAAGTGATACCAGAAATAGTACAGAATAGTAATAAGCAGCAACTACCCACTGCCACTGTTGTTCCGAAACGTGTACAAAATCCAGTGAAAAGCCACGCGCAAGAAAAAAGTGAATCGTCATCTGTTTGGGCAACACTCGAACAACCCCCAGGTACATTATGATCATATTCATGTTGTTTTTTAGAAACATTGTATATTTTTTAGCACCATCCACATCCACTCTTCTTGCAACGGCACCAGTTTTTGTTCCATCGTCCACCCTTATTAAACCGAATCGCGTTAATGACACCCTTTCACTCGAAGAACCCTCTTCTTCCTCGCTCTACTGGAATCCTAACGAGTATCACCCTCCTGGCCCTGTCCAACGACCCATTGCCTCATTTTTACCTGCACCTGGACCTCTTTCCACGACAGCTTCTCGTTGTATCCAACGACCATCTTCCGACTCACGAACAGCAACTAATTTTCCAGAATATTCTCCAATGAACTACACTGTTGGTAATTCAACTTCAACATGGAATGATCTACCTGGAACTAATACGAATCAAACCCCATGGAAATACTCGGATAACGAAAAACAATATCAAACATCCACCACGATTCAAAATGATTTCCCCCTCTACGATCCATTCAATAGTGGTGCCGCACTCAACATTCCACCCTCAAATTTACTTAACAACTGCATCGGAGGTATGCGCTGACATCCACTCATCAGTGTTTTCATTTTCACTTTTAGATCTTTTTGCGAATTCGTCGAACGCCCAAGACAATGATGCCGACGAAATGAATGCACTTGAAAAAGAAATTGAAAATTTGAAAAAGTAAATCAACATCTTTGTATACTGTGCTTTCAAACCGTATCAACTGTCGATATTTAGATATTATATGGATTAGATTTCATTCGATTCGCATGAAAAAATTTCAACCAATACTGACAATTGTTTTAAGCGTCAATCTTAAAAATTAACCAATATTTTTATTTCTCTCAACCTTATTCTCCTATCTCATCATCTTGTACAAATCTTGTAAGATAGGAAACTATTTATTTGAGAGGATAACATATACATATATATATACATACGATATGTAACATTTTTCTTATTTTATTTTGTGCATGCTATTATCGTTAAGATGTCATCATCAATAAAGACAAACGGGGTAACTTCTTTGACAAGAAAAAAACAATACGTTTTGAATTCAAGCGACTTCGTCACTTTTTTTCTACGGCAACAAACGAAACTTTCAGTAGAAGTTGTCCAGCAGGGCGATTGTCTCTTCGCAAGGGCATCCAAACTCGTTCCTGATCGAGAAAGTGTCGAACGTTGATATCACATATTCCCAACACTTTTCGAGCATTACGTGCGACGGCATGAACTGGATCATCTTGTTGAATCCAAATCGTCACTCGATCAGTATTAGAATTCATTACTTTGAAAGCGAATGGGCCGCTATCAAACGTCCATTGCGGATTTCGATTTGTTGAAATCGTATCTGCTTGTGCCGTTTGAAATCGTTGATGATTACATTCGATCACAACGTAAGGCCGTTCGACGATAGTTGTACGTTGAGTTAATTTCGATAATCGTGATTGATGTAAATCTTCAGCGCGAACCACTGTTAAAATTAATTGACCAGGATTTTCGATTATTGGTGATGGAGAAGATTGAATTACTCGGATGGGTATAACATGATCTTGTCGATTTTTCCACCAGCCTTCAGCTTTATGAAGTCCGTCATTGAGATTGGGAATAATGCCGGATTCTTTGATGTTTCTCAATCGTTCCATTTGTCACTTGCGTTCGGTTTTGCTTGAATAATTATATGAAAAACATGTGATATTTTCAAATCAATCGACGTAGGATGCTTTTTTTACGCCATTTCATGTTGTTTTTACGCGACATCTGCTCAGATTTTGCAATTGCTGCAATGACATTACGAATCAATGAGAAGAAACATTGGAGGAGAACGGAATCCGCAGTTAAGTAATTTCTTGTTTTGGGTTTTTTTTATGAAATAGCGGTAAATATTTAGCTCGGAGAAGACTCGTTTTCATCAAGGATTATTACCATTCTGATTGACACATATGGCAAATTCCAATGACAATGAATTTATCTATTTTATCAAGCTTCTTGATGATCAGAAAGAAAAATATTTTTTAAAGAGCACCATCGACGAGCAGAATCATACGATCTTAATACATTTAACAAATCTGAAACAAAGCTGGGTCGGAGTTAGTAAGTCTTTCGATGTCAAATTGCTTTCTGATCTCATTTTTCTTTCAATGGGATATTGCAGTTAATCGTGAACAAGTTCGATTACTCGCCAAAAAATTCCCATCCGAATCCGCTGACTCATTCTATTCACATACGCAACGTGCTTTCTCCAAGGGAAACAAAGCAGACGCAGATGGGAAAAGTTATGTCTTCAACTGCAAGAAATTGGACAAGAATCGGATTGAGGTATGTGTTCAGAACGCAAATGAAGCCGTCTGGTTCATTTCATTTCCGTCGTGTTCGCTTGCCTGACCTGAAATGGTTGAAACATATGATATCTTTAGTTCATTTGGAAAGAGAAGATCGATGCGCTGAATTCATTAAAAATTATCGGTAATGTCGAATTGGAAGAACGACCCAATGACGAAGTAATTCAAGTCTTTTCTTGAAGGCAAAAATCGATTTTCATGGAGAGTTTTAGGTTCTGTCAAAAATGATGGACTATACTATTGATCAAATGGATATGTTACGATCAGCTAATGAACAAAAAATATCGGAAATTAAACGTACTGATGAACAACTAAATAAGGCATTACAAGTAAAGAAATTCGATAGATTTTCAACAAAAAAAGATATTTTATTCTTTTATTCTCTACGACTAGACAATCAAAGAAACAGTTGATTTAAAGGAACAATTGGAGGCAGACCTCTACCGCAAGGTAAACCTCAATGATTTATTGCATTTTATCGATGAGGAAGTGTAGGAGTTCTTTTTTCATATTCCGAAGCATTTGTATAAGAGTTTGGTCGATTTCAGGAACACGAATGATGAAATCATCAGATATTTTTTCGATTAGGACAGGATAATCAACTTTAATGGATTGAGTCCATTCAAAATTCTTATCTCCATTCGTTCGCGATTGGTAAAAATGAATGCGTTCACACATAAAGGAAAGTTCATCTTTATAAGATGAAACGAGAGACTCCAATTGTGCATGTAAATTTTGGAGCATGTTTTTCTCGATTGAATCAAATAATTCATGAAGAGATAGTAAAGTGTACTTTCCCCGGAAGATTGTTAAGATTTGCTGGAGAATTTCAAATGCCGCTTGAATACCATCGTGCTCTGTGATATACGATTCCGATGATTTGTTTAAAGGTGTTTTTTGAAGAAATGACTCGTATAGATTGAAATGAACAGTTTGAGGACGAAATTCTTTTAGAGAGGTTTGTTTAATGTACGACCAATGTTTCGAAATTTCGTTAATATTTTCATTCGTTTTGATCGCTAAACTTTCAAGGAGTTTCTTACACGCTCGATCTAATTCGACTTGTCGCTGTTGATAATATTGTATGCGCTCGGGAGAAAGGCAAACCTTATACGAACAATTCGTCATTGACGAGGAATACGATTTCATTTCGGGCACTTTTCTTTCGCAAGAAGGTTTATGCTGTTCTGTAAGCCGTTGAGTCAACGACGGATCACTCGATGTTAACGAAGGTACATATTGTAGTCGATATGCGTTAGCTAAGCGTTTCACGCATTGACGTTGTAGTTGATTGTGATCCTTATGTATATTTCGTAGATCTTCGCATTTATCATAAACATTATCAATGTAGAACGTGGACGATCTCGTCAGTTCTTTGTCTGAGTTACTGTCAGATGAACCACTAGGCAGAGAACCAGACCGCATCACTAATTGCTTCTCTCGACATCGAGAACATGCATCATATTCAGCTGTGGAATTCAACGGACGGCAGGTAGTGCAACTGGGCGTGTAATCTATTGATTTTCGCTCTTGAAGTGGTTTGTTTTCGGAGGAAATTTCGCTTTGCAGTAAACCACGATTTAAAGTGAGAGAAAAATCTCGAACAGATGTGATTAACGATCCCAGTGAGGAATTACTACTATTCAACGATGCCGACGATCTGGCAGTTGAACTAGATCGACGTCGTCGATGTCGATGAAGCCGCTTCATAACTAGTATTAGAATCTACTGTTTGGACTAGTATATATGTTGATACACTACGTTGTCATTCATGCGTGTAACGCATTTAATACGGTGTTTTTCTCTCGCCCGAATCACTATAAATTTCCACCTACGTTTTTTTTTTCGGTTAATTCATGATAAACAAAGTCCAGACGAATTACGCAGCTCAATAAATCTATGACAATCAAAAATTTTGTAAATTAATTTAATAATATCAATTAATTGTGGATGTGTCCTTCATGACTCATGAAGAAATTACATGAGTCAAGATGTACCTGGTGGGAAATATCGATGTCATTCTCATTTAGTTTGTTTTGGTGTTAAATACAAAGAAAGCTGAATTAGCCAAACTCAAAAATCAAATGAATACATTCAGTCGTGGTCATTCAACCGCAAATCTTGGTAAAAGTCACGATTATTTCTTTTCCTGATTTCCAAACGCAAAGTTGGAATTTTTCAGGTGAAGAATCGTACGCGGATTCTCATTCGCGAAGTGTTTCGCCAGTTCAATCGACATTGAATGAGAATGAGCCCCGGTCAACAACCAAACGACGTCGAAATCAATCCAATAATACAAACACAAGCGAAGAGGAAGATGTCCGACAAGTAGAGAATATCAACGTATCATTTCCTTCTATATTTCATTAACAAATAGACCCGACCGATGACACGATCTAGATCAAAAAATATGAGTAATACACAAGAAAGTTCACTGGATTTAGGCAACGATCAAATGGATTACAAGACATCAACTATAGATAGACATCCTCAACGGTAGGAAACATTTTTCAGTGTGATGATTCTGATTTCATGATTCACTAGACGAAAATATATTGCGGGAACTAATTCAATATCCAAACGTCCATTTGCTACGTAGGAAACATTTTTCTTGATATTTGACTTTTTCCGATCTCGGAACATTTTTAGTCATGGACGTACTTCATCCGCAATGACTTTACCTTCATTACCTGATGACTCGCAAACAACCGATGACTTATTAAATAAAATATAATTGTGCTCTACACGTTTCTTGTGTTTTACAATTTCACTTTTAATGAAATATTTACAATTTTATGTCATTCTAGATATAAAAATGAGTGAAGCACTTAACATTTATACTTGTATTGTGTGTACATTTGAACAACCGAATACAGTAAACAAATGCGAAATGGTAAGTGCTTTTTTCATTCAAATAAAGAATCGATAGAGACACTGCATTTCAATTTAGTGTGACACTCCAAATCCTAATCATGCAGAAATAGGTAATTCGAAATACGTTTGTCCTCAATGTACTTTTGATAATACGGACGGTCCTGTCCAAGGTATATTTGTTTATATAACATATGACGAATTATTAAAAGTTGTATTTGATCTAGAATGTGAAATGTGTGGATATAGATTTAGCGATGATTCACCTAATAAAAAATTTAAAGAAGATGATGAGGATGAAGAGCAGGAAGCAGAAGACGACGACGACGACAATGATGATGATGAAGAGGAGGATTATTACTTCAATTCGTTTTCGACATTGCAGAATAGCAATGCAAAACGTAAACCGATCGAAGCTGTTGAAGTTGCTATGAATGAAAATGAATTACGTTCATATTACGATCAATACATACGAGTATTGAAGGAACAACGACAACAGACAAAAATCTTCTCTGATGACCAACTACGTGGTTTTATTTGTCAATTATTTCAGTCACTTCAATATAAACACGATGAACCAGAAGGTTTGCAAGCAGTTTAAAACATGAGATATTCGAATAACGTTCGCATTTTTTCTAGGCGAATTGGTTTTCAAATTTTGTCAGATCTGTTTTGATAGAGATGAATCTGTGATAACTATGCGAGTAAGTATAGAGGCTTATTAGCTGAATAGCCAATTATTATAAACTTTTATAGAACTTGTATGTTTTCTTAGGCTTGCGGTCATCGTATGATTTGTCCAGATGACTTTCATCAATATTTATCAACACGAATTCGTGATGGTGACCTTCTTCCATGGATTCCATGTCCCGCTGAAGTTTGCAGTGTACCCTGTGATGCAAGAAATATCGTCGAAGACGGTCGTTTATCGCATGGCGAACTTCTATCATTCATTGTCACGTATATGTCAAAAAAACTAGCTCGCAACGAAAACTTCATTACATGCGTGAACTGCCAACAAGGCGGTTTTCTTCAGTTTGGTGCGCCGAGAAAAGAAGAAGTTACATGTCAAGTATGTAACGTTAAACAAACGATTGAGAAAGGAACGGATGGAGATCTCGATGTTGGTAAGACTTTGAAAATCAGAACGAAACGTTAGATTCGGTCGCGTTCATTCTAGCTTTCAAAGAAATGATTAAAGCAGGAGAATTACGCGAATGCCCAACGTGTCGACATTTAACTCTGAAAGAAAAAGGATTGTGTAATGTAATTGAATGTGTGAAGTGCGGTGTCTGGTGGAATTGGCGAACACGAGAACAAGGACATGATGGAAAAGACTTGAAGAACAAAGCGAGAATGAATGGCACACTCTGGGAACCTGGTATGTTCTTTGAAAAGCTTCACATAGTGAAGATATTGTTGTTTCTTTCAGGAGAATTACAATATCAACAGCGCTTGGAACGACAGAATCCATCTGAGTTCAAAGCGTTATTAGAACGCAATGGCATCAAATACAACCCAAATTATGTTCGCGGTGGATGGAATGATAATTAATTTGACTTTTTTTACCGGTTTACAATGCCATTATGTTATAAATACTGTAAAATTCGAAAAATAAACATGATTTTTCTTATTGCTAAAGACGTTTGACTTCTCTTCGACTACCGAACTTGTTTTAGATAGTAGCTGATATGTAGGGACAATTTATACAGGAAAATGTCGACGAATCCACCGTGTATTAAATGTGAAACAACAGATAATTTCAATGGACTATTGACTTGCAATGGTTCGTGCTTTGTTTTGATTTCGAGTGCGTAGGCAAGACTATTCATTTAGGATGCCGACAAAGTTACTGTTCGAATCACATCGATGATCATTTCCTTGAACGTCATAATCGTTTTGAACAATTTGTTAATGAGTATAATTTGCTCTATGATACTTTTCGCAATGTTGAAAAAAGGTTGAATGGTGATCAGCGAGAAAAAGTCCAGAAAGAACTTAGTGAGATCAAATTTAAATTTCTTGAAAATCAAAAGTCGCCGAAGTAATCTTAGCTAACAGAGACCAATGGAAACTTTCGAATTTGTGTTCATAGTTATTGTGAAAAAGATTTCACTAGTTGGCTCGATCGCTTCGAAAGAATCAGAAATCAACTAACAATCTCATCAGAGTCCAATCCAGCTACACGAATTCATTCCAAAGGCTATATACTTTACTTTTCATGTATTTTTGGTCTCCTCTTAGCGTATTATGTTAATGAGTGTCTCTTAATTCCCGATAAGAAACTCATTGTTATTACTGGACCAATTCGCTTATCTGAGAATGATCGTGTGGCTGAACATAGCGGTGATGATCATGTACCCGGGACATTTCGTGTCCGGCAAAACTTTTCGGATCGTGACTATTCTGTTCGATTTCGAATCGAAAAAATCTCTTCGTCCAATGCTTTCATTGGGATAGCTGAATCGAAAGATCATCGAACATCAACCATGAAATATGGATGGTTGATTGGTAATGATCGAAGTGTGTCTATAAAACCAGAAGAGAACATATTCATACGGATACTTCGAATGTGAATGACGTTAGATTTTAAATATAAGACAAACGAAGTTCTGTATCTTTTTAGACTGTGGCAACCTCTGACTAGTTATCAAGTGATACACTCCGTCCAACCAGGTGATACTGTCGAAATCGTTGTTGATTGTGCACACTCCAAAATAATCTTTGAAAATTTGCAAACAAACCTAAAAGGCGAATTGGAGATCGATCAGCAACAAATTCCTTTGCCGTGGCAAGTTGAAATAACTCTCAATCAACGTGGAGATCGAATCCGTCTTTTATAAGTTTTCTTGATTTTTTACTAGTGGATCATAGTTTGATCGAATAAATAAGCTAAGCGTGGCCTTTTCCACACTAATCTGATTATTCATCAAAGAAGATGCGAATATCAGTTGCACTGTGATGGTGAAATTATGAGTAAAGAAAAAGCAATAGGAAAAAGAAAAACACTCTCGAGAAAAAAAGAACATAATGATGATGTTTCAACCTACTTCTGGTCGTCGAGGTTTTAACTTTGTGAAAAGTTCAACTGATGAAAAGAGTAAGTTGAAATCTACATAAAAAATATCTCTATACGCGATATTTAGAAAAACCAGTGGATAAAGACAATGGCAATGCAACGGCAACAAATTCCTCCGAACAGAAAGCTGTCAACTCGAGTGAAACAATTGTTCAACAAACGACGGATGCCACAAACAAACAATTAAGCAATTAATCCCTTTTCTTGTCTTTTTATTCAAATAATCGAGATCTTTTTATATCAAAATAAAATATGGAAGAAAGCGACATGTTTGCTTTGTGTTACAATAACAACATATATACGCAAAATGATTCATATGGTGCATCATGTGTCATTTACTTCTTACACTCAATTCGGTTAGTTGAATATTTCAATGAATCAACCTCCAAGAAAACCTTTGATGGTCCGTATGCTACATAATACATCCGGCCGTCAAAACTTCCGACATGTACGACCTGCTTACAACAACCCATCGTGTCAAAATGCGCCCACTAATCCAACAGATGTCATCCAACAACAAACTGATGACGCAATTAAAACTGCAACTGAAAACAACTCCACCGACAACAAGACCACTCAGTAGCTACTAGATCTACTTTTTTCCCATAAACATCAGAATAAACGAGCTGAAAGTATTGCTACCATAGATACTCAACTAAATAAAAAGAATAAAGTATTCCAAGAACCTGAACATAATTGAAACACTAATCGGCGCGCGTGTTTAATTTGTTTTTTATTTATTCTTTTTTAATAAAAAGTTCGATTAACTTCAAATTTGGACGGGGTTTTTTCTTTGATTCAATTCAATGGCACAACGACATCAATAATAACATTTCGACGGTGCCATCGTTTGAAGTAAATTTTAAACAGAACATAAATCAACTGCTGACGAAAGCGCTCGGAGACGCAAATGTAGATGTAAAATGGACACTAAAATCGAAGTTCAAATGAAAAACAACAAATAGATGATCTTTTGACTAGACTTACAGCAAAACAAGAGTAGAGGAAAATAATTGAGACAATTCTTGCACAACTTATCACAGCATTTTTCACGGGATCTGCCATCATATTTGAATCGAGTATAATCGCGTTAATTATGGTATAAGGCGATATCGCAAAAAAATTATAAACAACCTGTGTTAACACTATGACTGTTAATTGCTTATCTAATTCACGTCGAACAAGTGGAACCGCTCGATAGGCTAATTGTTGAACATTTCGATAAGCTAAACTACCGAATATGACAGTTATCGAAATGGGTAATACACCTAATAGAATAAGTACATGAACTGTCTGAAAGTATTCTTGGAAACGACTATTTATCACTGTACAATCGAGTTCGCCGGTCGAAGGATTACTGACTAAGTCGTATGACTTAAAAAATACAATACCATATAAAAACCAAAGAATGGTGAACAAACAGCACAAATAACGAGCTACTTTGATGTTACATAATTGTTGCCAACGTACAGATGAACAGGTTGCTAGATATTGATCAATTGTTGCTAAGCATAGACATGTAAATGCGATTAACATGCAAATATGAACAAATCCTTCTCGAAAGATGCAATATGATTTCGATTGTGTCGTCCAATCATCTCCAAATCCGTACATCATAATAAATGTTAATAAACCCGTGATTAAATATCCCACACTAACTAATGACATAACAGTTAAATATAGAGCACATGAATTTTGACGAAACGTTTTCAAGCTAAGGAAAACAATTACATTAAGTATGCCACCGACGACACCAAGGAGAAATATCGGTATGCCCAGATAGATTGTTATTTGATGAGATATCATATTTGCAAGTGAGACAATCGAGGATGACATCGAAAATGATTCTGGAATAAATAAAAAGAAGAAATAAGCTGGATGGAATGTAAAGCTCAAAGGCAAGAGATGCTTTTTTTTAATGAGAAGGCTTTTGTATGAACACGCAACTTTCCTATTATCTGACATCGAGTTCGTCGTCCGTGCTCTGCTATTTGCTGACGTAGACAACTTGAGTACCTTGTTCAGAATTGACCTTTTCTATGTTTCAAGGATATGCATCTGCGTTGATGGAATATATGTTCTTTTTCCTGCTCTCGCCAGCAAATCTCTTAATCATATGAAAGGAAAATGAGAACAAGATGAAAATGTTTTCTTTAGTTCTACAAAGAGAGTGAACACGCAGATCCCTGATCTGTCTGAGGCGACTCATACTTTGTTTCATTACTATTTTCTTGTTTTATCAAAGAATTCTACGAGTTTCTCATGAGTGAAATTTAACAGTCGGCATAACCTTTTGAGATTCTACTATGAATTATATTTATCGCTAATGTAGCTCATCAAATGTGTTTCATGCTGTTTTAGACTTCTATCTCTCAATTAGTAGATCTCGAACAGAATTAGATAAACTTTGTTCTACAATAGCAGATTACCAAGACGGAAAGAAAATCAATCTTCTTAACAATCTTACCATAGAAGATGAATAACATGTTACTAAGCACCTTCAATACTTTTCAATCTGTGCACAAATCATGAATATTGACTTGATCTGATTATAGACATGCGTATTATAACTAATCAACATACGATGCATGTAACCATGATCGAATAGGCTGTATATTACTAAGATATACAGAGTGAACTTTATTTAATAAGATCAAACGATATTAAGTGCCTTTGGAACCAATGATATTTATGTTACATTAAAAATAAGTTATATAAAAAGATATAAATAGAATGCATCAGTTGAGAGCACGTATTCCGGAAGTATAGCTCAAAACTTCAGTTGTTATACATGCAACTTTTATTTCAATTAGTTCCTTCTGATAATCAAACAGCAAAAGATTTCAATGAACAAATCTTTACCGCTTTGCCTCGAAATCATCCGTTCTTTGTGATTAATTCGCGAAATATACCCGATAGATAAACATGCTCTGTTAATCCAGTGTGAACGAAGAATGAAATACATATTCATTCATTATTGAAATTTGAATAACAATTTTTTTATTATAACAAAAATAGAAGAACAACAAGCAGTTTCTATTCATAGGGTCTATAGAGAAACTGCTCATTTTTTTCTGTTTTATTCGCACATGGTGGATACGGATCACCTCGGCAAGCAAATAAGATTTCCATTGTTGCGCCAAAGTCTCTTGGATGATGGACGCACCAACCTTTGCCATTATTGGCCGGTGGTGAACACCACAGAAGAGAATCTCGAATAAAAACTTCGAATTGTGGTGAAGGCGCTGGTAAATTCATCGGAATCGAGTCAAAAGTCAGATCTAAGATTCCATTAACATCGTCATACGTTCGATTGAATGATAATGGAAGAGTTGTGACAGGTATTGAACGTGTTTTGTTATGAAGAAGAAAAACTGGTAGGCGAATACGTTTATCAGACCAATAGAGGAGAAATTTCTTTTCGTCAAGTTGCGATCGAAGAGAGGTCGAGGCTAAATCGTGAGAAAACGCTGGAACAATTAATGTGCGATTTTTCAAATGTGTCGCTTGTAAGATTAGTAGAGCACGCATGAGAAGGTTTCGATTACTGATCTCCATTTTCCTATGAAATATGAATATAGACGAGGTAAATTCGATGAATTGACTGTTCTCTTACGTATTTGATATCGTCACTGTGAAATATTTATCAGTTGAATTACCATAGTACTTTTTCGCACGTATTCCGAGCTGTTCAGCTCGATCAAATAAAACAAACGCACTTCCATCAGTCATCAAATGCGAAAAATGATTGTGAAATACATGCGGTGTCCAGTTTAATGATGGAACAGGCTTCATCGCTTTCAAATAAGTTTGATCAAGACGATCATAATTTTTCAATAGAGCATCCAATGCACGTTGATCAGATAGATAACCACCTTTACCAAACCGTACCCAAAAGTCAGCAACATAAGTAAAGAATTCGATGGATCTATTTGATGATCGAACGAAAAATATGCCGATGTTCACTCGAGGATGAGAACCAAAATGATCACTTATTTGTAAATCATAATTTTCGTAAGGTTGTTTCAAATGATCAAAAGGACTTGCTCTCCTACAAAATTTTTCCAAATAAAGTCAAACTTTCTCTTCTTCAAAATTCACTTTCATACCAAAACACATCCATTTCACTCAGAACAACCGAATAGCCTAACTGAACGATCTTTGCAGCTGTATTAAACTTCGCATGACCAACACGATAAAGAGAATGTTGCCGTGCTTCGAGAGTATTGACCCATTGAAGTTGCTGATCGAGTGTAAATGTTGAGTAATAAACCGGTATATTTTCTTTGAGAGCTATTATCACAGCTATTTCATCCATGGCCACTATAAAACAATGACAAGATTTGGTTTGATTGGAGATTTCATGCATTCGTTCATACCAATCCCAGGCAAATAACGAATAACTATCGCCGCCAATGATTGTTATGATAACCTGTTTCAATGGATTGGAATACTGTTCGAGAAGTGAGCGAAGATGCTCGTCACTAGAATACTTTTCAAGTGTATTATTACGGATAACATTTAGTGGCGTGGATGAATCTACAAAAGAAATGTCCGGTCAAGTTCTATTGACTCGTGATTTATACGATTTCAAAGATTCATTTAGTGAGAATGTCATACCTTTCGAAGTTAATGAAATTGTTGACTCGAGAGAAATGAAAGCTTTTGGATCGATAATAACCGGTACAGGAATGTGTGGAGTTAAATCTTTACGATAGACATAAAGTGTTAGTAGAGTGGAGATGATTAACAGTAAGATGATTGAGATTGTTGAATATGAACATTGATCAGCTCGTCGCGTTCGTGTGACAGACATTATTAAAATCTAAAAATGCATACAACGAGTACTTTTTTGTCAGTAGGAGAAGAAACAAAGTACGAGAATGTTTGAAATACATTCAGATGAGTATGTCTTTTCAAAGGCTTTTTTATTTGTAAAAAGAAGGAAGAAAAAGCTTGTATAACAGCGACTACCTATATTATTCTACAGCTATGCATGAAAAGAAAAACGAATCGAGCGCGTGTATGTTGAAGAAATAAACGAAATTGGATTCAAATTTCTATCCTTGCTACCGCTGTATTCAACTTGATGTTTATTTCCCTCTCTGTAAGAAACACAAACGAACTTTTCTCGATCTCATTTATGGATGGTATATATAGTATCGATACACAAGAGCTCGAGAATATGGACAAACAATTGAATTGTAAAGTTTACCATCATAACGTTCATAGATAGAACAAAACGTAGAAAGAAAGAAAGAAATATATAATCAAGTAAAACTTTCTCCCTCTTCTCATTTTTCTCGTCAGCCAAAACGTGTTCCGCTTCCATTCAGAACGCTGTTCGAAAGAAAAAAAAAGCGTGTGTCTACAACCTAATCATAGCAGCGTAAGAAACAATCATTTCAAGGGCAACTCTCTTCACCTTATAAAAAAAAGAGTTCCATCATTGAGAACTTCACACCTGAACCTCTCAAATGATTCCGTAAAGGAAAGTCAAATATTATCCTAAGGATAAGCACATTAACTCGATATTTGCTCTGATATCAGCCATAGACTTTACGTTCCTCGCGTATCAAGGTTTTTAAAAATACACGTTGCTATCGCCCTTCTAGTCGATCGTTGTGAGAGCTCCTGAAAATGTCAGATTTTGTTCCGGAAGCTCGGCAAGATCGATGTTTTACATGCACCTAAAGTGGAGCAAGCAGAAAAGAAACATGTATCAACCACTGTCCGATGGCAAACTAGACATCGAAATGAGCGAGGTCTTGTATGCCTTGCTTCCATGAGTGTAGACATATGACCAAAAACATCGTTTCATAAGGTTTACCTTGAGAACGAACGAATAATATAACTACATTATACATTAATATATGATATAACGAATAATAATGCTCCGACAACGCCATCTTTATCAAAAATTAAAGTCCATCGACGTAAGGTATACAGATAGATATTCGATGTACTTCTTTGCATCTCATTCGTTAATGATTTAAACCAGGCCTGAACATCATTGAAGTAGAATCTCAAGAAATATCATGCATTAAATTTCTAAGAGATTAACATGTCAAATATTGTCAAGTTTACTTTTCTTTCATATGCTCACAAAATACTTTATTTGCTCTTGTTAATAATAAATACATAGGACATGACAAGCGCACAACGGGAATATTTATAAGCCATTAACATAAGGACGTATCATTTTATTTATTAGAACAATAACGAACTTTAAATACCGGTGTTGCCTTAGTAAACTACTAATTCTAATTCTACCTGTGTCATATTTATCTAAAAAATTTGATTAAACCCATCAATTTGATAATAAGGAAATCGTAAAAAAAGATCGTCGCATATGAATATAAAAATTCATTCTGTATATATAAGAGGATAAAGAAAAAACTGATTTGAATGCTTTATTTGACGAGTTTGATCTGTTCCGCTGGTTTGTTTCTTTGTCATCATTTCTATACGGTAAATAAATTTGTTTACGGATACGATACGAAACAAGAGATTTGATCTAATGATAGACGACTCATTCTTTCGCTTGAATGATAATCTTATTAATGACAAAGTACAGTCGGTTTAAAATGAGAGATCGCAAGGTATTACCGCTATGATATTATTCTTTTATTTCCAGATAATTGATAGATATCATTGCGCGTTTCTTTTCATAGTTTTGCAGAAAAGGGCTGAATACTAATACACAGATAGGAAGCATATCAATTCGTCGAATGTGTTTGGAAAGAAAAATTTTCATCGAAACTTACTTTCATTATAGATATGAATAAAACAACAGATCGAAGTGTAAGCAATGAACTAAAAATGGCGCCCTTTGAACTTAATATATGGCTTGGCTGTTTCATTTTAATTACTGGCAATATCAGCACGTTTGGAAATATCATCATTTTCTCCTCGCGTGCATTTCGAAATCGTGCTTGTACGGTTTATTTACTAGTTGAAGCAATTGTCTTGATCTTCTTCTTCGATCTGGTTCTGCTTACCCGTACACTTCAGAAGGGTTTTCGAATACCTGTTTTAAACCGATATGATGCTATCTGTCGACTTCGTTATTTCGCTTCACAATATACTAATCTAATAGCGATTAGTTTATTCATTCTGGCAACAACGGATCGATATTTATCAACGCAGCGTTCACAAGGTAAATCATCTTTCGAGGAAGTCCAATCAATGTCTTTCATGTAATTTAGCACTTCGAAAATGGAGTGGACGAACGAGTCTCGCATATAAACTAGTACTTGCTTGTGTCATCATTTGGTTTGTATTTGGTTGTCATCGATTAGTTCTCTATAGTGCAGCAACTGGCTATTGTATTGCTCAACCAGGGCTCTACGCTCTTCTTGACAATTACCTTGAAGCTGTTATATCTGGTCTATGTCCACCGGTCATTATATTTGTATTAAGCTATTTACTAATGCGAAGTGTTCGAAATACTATTCAAAGACAGAATCTAGTTCTCAGCAATGAACCAAATAAGCCAGCAGTTAATTCAACATTTCTTCGAAAAACAGACAAACAATTGACTCAGATGTTATTTTGGCAAACATTAGTTGCGATTCCAGCATTTATTCCTTACACAATTCAGTTAATCTATTCGAATGTAACTGAGAACTGGTCGAAATCTCCGGAATGGGTAGCTTGGGAAAATGTTTGTGTAGAAACTATTCGATTACTATCATATACATTTTTCAGCACACGTTTATACATCACATTAATATCTAGCCGGCGCCTTCGACGAGAAATTTTTCGAATATTTCGGTTGAGAAATGGCATACAACCAACAGATGTAACATTAAATACAATTGACCAAACTACTGCCGGTGGATTAATAACAATTAAACAGCAGACAAATACTTAATTAATTTCTTTCTTTAAGAATTACATTCATAAATATGCATTTATCTATATACAAAAAAAAGAAGAGATCGAATGTCAACAAATGTATGTTAATCAAAGATTGCTCCGCAAAAATTACAACGTCGTTGTCGAAGAGCAAGACAACAAAGAATTCCCAATGGAAATAAAAATATCGCACAGCAAAGACCCGCACATGTGAATTCTGTATCTAACATACCGATCTAAACCAATAAAATGAAATAAATTTCAACAAATTCTTTTCAAGCAAACTTTGCAAGCTGGGCATCCACCGACGACGATAACCGTAGGTTGTTGTTGAGACGCGTATGCATAGGGATACGGTGCAGAACTATTCACAAGTGGATCGACGAATGTTCCATAACCTGTAATGAAGATGTTCTAAGTGAAAAATGGAAGGAAACAAACTACCTTGATTTGTTGCATCTTGATACGTAGGTGGATTATCATTTTCATCAACGATTAAATGTTGCTGATCAGAAACAGTGTTTGTTGCCATATTCAAATTCTTTTTGACTAATTTGGCAGTTGTTCTCTTTGTATATTATGTTACTCATCATATGTTCCCAATTGCTCTTTTGATTGGTTGTAGTTCGACATCAAACAAATACTTTGTCCTTCTCTATTCTATTCTAAGTACAAATGAAAAGAAAAGCACAAAATATTCTGCTATCTATCATGACCGACATAAACCACCTGCCACATTTTGATAACAGATAATCGACAGCGTAAATTTGATGACAATCGCTCGTTCAGCAGCGATTATCGGTGGAGGTATCGGTGGTTTAACGCTAGCTAATGCTCTCATTCGTTCAGGACTATCTGTTTCACTATATGAACGTGCATCGCATTATACTCCAACATCTGGTGCTGCACTTAGCCTTCAACCAAATGGACAGATACCACTTGCTTATATTGGATTCAAAGATTCTTTGCAAAAACTTGTTTATCCCTTTTATCATTGGCAAATGATCGATGAACACGGAAAAGTTCGTAGCACGTCGCCATGTTTCGGCGAATATGTACAACGATTTGGTTATTGTATCGGTGGTACTATCCGTGCTGAACTCGTTGATATGTTAAAAGCACCTTTGGAACAAAATCACTGTTTACATTATTCACATAAAGTGATCGATCTTCAACAAGATGCGCATGGTGTCACACTTTCATTTGAAAATCACCATGAACAAAAACCAGTTCGTGTCGATCTGGTTATTGGCGCTGATGGAATTCATTCAACGGTTGTGGAAAAGATCTTCTCGGCAACAGAACCACCAATTTATTCGAAAGAAAATATTTTCTACGGTATGATTGACAATATTGATGAACACACATCGATTGGTCCCATCGCAACACAAAAGAACACATTGACTCAATGTTTTAGCAAGGGTGAATTTATTTCTTATCGAGCTGGTAACCAAGGACAATTCATGTGGGCAGCAACGTATCCGTCAAATACACCTCCACTGACGAGTTCCGATGCTGAATGGACACATACGAACAATCAACGTGAGCTAAATCGATTTTTAACATTATTTCCTTCGACACATCCAGTTCATCAGTGTGCAGCTGTGACAGATCAGCAGCGTTTACTACATTTTGGGTTATTCTACCGTAAACATCGAAGTGATGGTTGGCATCGTGGTCGAATCTGTTTGTTAGGCGATGCATGTCATGCAACGTTACCCTATGCTGGTCAAGGTGCGAACATGGCTATCGAAGACGCAGTTACACTCACATCATGTTTAGAAAAACATCAGTTTCAAATCGAACCGGCATTAGACGAATACTACAAGAAACGTTTTGCTCGAACGAAACGTGTGGTTAATATTTCCAGATATATGGGTCTATTTTGCCATTCACAAAATTCACTCTTACATGTCATTCGACAGAGTTTATATCCAAAGCTCATGAACTCGAATGCGATGATTAAAATAGCGGAAAAAGAATTGTTCCAAAACTGTCCTGTGCCAATGGAATTTAAGAAAATCAAAACATAGTAATGCTTAATTAGGAGACGACTACCTGCAGTCGCTATAACCATTGATTGACGTTCTTTTTTCGTAGCTAGTTTTGATCGAGTGCTTGTGTGTCTTTCTTTTGATGTTCAAGGACGATGCTTGCTATTTTTTACATTAAAGATCGTTTTTCCGATCTATAAAAGTAAATTGTTTGTTACATCACCATGCATTGCGAATATATTTAATATCTAGTATGCCGTTCTGTTTCATTGCCGTCCTCGCATGTTCTTGTTCGTTTGAGTCGTCAGCACCAAAACATCCTCAAGATGCTGTTTTCGTGTTTTTCTTTCGAGCGATACTTCACCGAGCTATTCATAAAACCATTTGATTAAATCTCTTGAAAATGGGTAGTTTAATTACTTGCACACAATCTAAGTCATCAAACATTCGCAATGAACGGTTTCAACAAGATCTAATAATCGTCATCGGAGGTTGCATGTCCTTCTTTGATGATACCTTCGACAAAGATAACAAAAGTGCACAATCGATATTAACAATACATAAGGACAATGCAAATAGTTGTTCTCATGCTTATCTATTAACAGCTTGTTCGACTCAAGTCGTGTTACGTCAAATATCTAGCTGTTGGATATACTTGTGATTGCCTCATCAGCACTTCAAACATTTAGATTTGACCCTCCATTTGTCTATCAAAGTAATCGAATTAACGATTTGGTTGGCATATCTTCATTTAAAAAAAAACGTCCTACAGTTCAAATTTGTTCGATAATATATATGAAAAACTATCAAATCTGTTCATGGGGAATAATCTTTTTGTTCAATCCAGTGTTGATAGTTCTTTCGTTGTCGTTCCATTTCTCGTATAGTTAATGTCCAAACATCGACATCATCCGAAATTGCATAAGGTTTCGGCCCGTATTCAGGTGTTAAAGTAATCCGTGTTTTGCCTTGTTTCATCTGTTCATCCCAAATCATTTGCCACCAAGTTTGCATCAAATGTGTTTCGACGGGTGCGTCAACCAACGGATCGGTCACTTGTGCATGTTGAACAGTGCCTACACGTGCATGAATATGATCTACATGCGGAATAATTCGACGTAGACGTTCAAGATCCGATGGATGATTGAGTAAACGTTCACATACAATTAACCAATGCGAGAAATCGGCAGTTAAACGAAGATTAGGAAAACGTGTGATCATGTGTAATGTAATCGTTGGATTGAACAACGAACGACCACGATGTGTCTAAATCGAAAGAAATAAAGTAAAGAAGAGCTCTTGGACAAGATAAATGAATGAATAAACCTCATGCGATGATGATACATTCGGATATTTAGCTTGTAAAAGTAATGCTCGTTCGAAAAATTCTTCATGTTGTTCTATTGTCCAATTATCTTGTCCACTATGGATATTAATATGAATTGGATTATATTTAACCATTTGTTCTAATTCCCTTTCTAGATTTTTCAGATGCTGTTCCACAGTTAAATCTTGCCAAGAGCCCGGAATGAAATCTGCCCAGTTCGTATAACAAATCCCGATCAAGTCAAGTTGGTGTTTCGCTAATGTTTCTTTGAAAAATTCGTCATTATTATGAGATAGACGAAGAATTTCGTTCAATGACGTTTCAATTCCATCGAAGCCGCGATGATGAAGTTCGCTAAATAGAAGATTGATATCTGAGGAGAATTGCGCTTCGGCGCCCCAAATATTTCGAAAAATTTTCAGTTGTGGCCGTTCGCTTGTCGACATGGTATCGTGTAGAAGTCACAAGAAAAGAAAGAATATCGGCAAACAAGTACACACTATCTTTCATACTGGATCGAACAGAAAGAAAAACGCACATGATTTCGACATATAGTTACGTGATATTTTGTTTTTATTATATTCTAAATTTCAAATAAATTTTATCATATAAAATCTTTTCTTCTCAATCAAAATGATAATGTTCTCGAATTTTACGCCGAAAAAATTGAACAATCAAACAATCACATAAGATTAAAAATAACATCGAACCAGCACAAAAGATTAGATCGGGTTTCGCACGTTGATTGATTATCTCACGATATTCTTCATAATCCCAAAAGACAGCATGCATTTGACAAATGGTGACGAGATAAATGCAGAAATGGAATAAATGATGACCTTGTCCAATAAAATCAAGTGTACCGGGACATAAACGTTGTGGTAAATCAAATCCGAAAAGAATCGCACCAATAACAAAGAGAATAATTTGTCCTAAATGACACATCAACGCAGGATTTGATGAAATAGTTGATGAATATAAACGAATACATAGAGGAGAAATGGAATAAATCCATAGAAGTCCACATGGAAAGAATTGACAAACACGTTTTAATGGTGGATATGGTCGATGGAAGTAGTATTGTGCAAAACAATTAAGAAAACAAGCTAAAATTCCAAGACTAAGAAGAATAACGATATATTGGTATTCAATATTTTCATAGAACCATTCCGGTGCTGAATAGTAAATATGAAGAAAACCGGAACCGAAGCCATGTAAACTAACACCAATGAAATCGATGAGAAAACAAGTCATATGAATTGTTTCCGATTTCGAGTGCAATAAATGTGCAAATGCTGAGCAAGCAAACATTAATATCGCTGTGCATAAAGAAACAGCAAACGGCCATGAATGTGCATTTTCAAAGAAATCTAATCGTTTACTATAATAAAACAATAGATGTGTCATATAGAAAATTCCTATAAAATGACTCCAAACATTGATTGTTTCATTATGTTTATGAAATAAAGATTTGAAATAGTACGACCACGGACGATGAATTGATCGAAATCCATTGAGAATGTATGGTTCAACAAATAATGGTGGAACTTCATGACATTTCAATGGATACCGTGGCATGGTTTGTAAGGAAATAAATGCCGATTTGGCACGAAGATGAATCCGTTGAAGATAATGCGGAAGATCATATTCGAAAGAAAATGGCAATGTCGGAAGATAATGAGCGAAACGGTTCATATCTAACATAATTTTTCTCTTATCTGACAGTCGTTTATTTGTTTGGTTTTTGCTTTATTCAGTTCGAATTAAACTAAAGAAAACGAAGCAAACAGTCGAGTGCAAACGTTTCACATTTTTTTCGAAAAACGAACAGTCAGTTCTTACCTATGTATTGTCAAATCCAACATGAATAACGAATAGCAACTTGTCAGTGTGTTGTGTTCGATTACCAAGGTGAAAAATAAGATGTTTAACATTCAAGAGAAATCATACAGTTTTTCTCGTTTCTTCAACTCAAAAAATCTTACAATAATATTGACTAAACTCAATGCACATCGATCGAAAAGAACAGAAGAATGGAATAGTCGATGTATGAGAAAAATGACGAAATCTTATGACATGAGATACCGTCAACTACAACACGAAGAAAAAGTTAATCAGTACCTTTATTTTCAAAGTCGACATTTCATTACATTTTCAAATAAATACATGTTTTCGTCTTTTACTATATACAAAGATAAGATAAATAAAACTACGTAGATAAGCGAAATATTCATTCTTGTTTGACATTCTTTGTCTTGTCTTTACTAGTACTTGCTGGACAGATATTTCGGTTTAAACAAGTGGGGCATCGAGGACGAACAGGATAACATTGAGTTTGACCAAAACGAACCATATTATGATTGATCTTATCCCATAAATCTCTGAGAAAAACAAAACATCCATTTCTTCGACCTACGTCGAGAATAACCTACCGAGGAATCCATGACTCTAATTCCAAACGAGTTTGTTCCGGTGTTTTCGTATCATATCGTAACCAACCAAGTCGATGTGAAATACGATGTACATGCACATCAACACCAATACCTTGATTTGATTTCCAGGCAAAATCCATCGCTAAAGATTAAACCTGAATTCTATTCATCTCGATAGACTTTCTTACCTAGATACGCCATTTTCGGACCGACACCTACAGAAATCAAAGGAATATGTTTTCAAACAAAAGAAATTTCTCTTTTATTAACAAACCGGGTAGAGCACATAGGTCTGTAATTGTGTTCGGAATATCATCATTGTATTTATCTCGTAATATCTGACATGTTTGTTTAATATATTGAGCTTTTCGCTAAACGAAATCAATTCAATTTCCTGTTTTTCTCAAGTTAATTTCAATCTCTTACTCGCCAAAATCCAACCGGATAGATTATTTTCGCTAAATCATCAACATCGACATCAAGTGCATATTGTATATTAAAATCAACGTCGTATAAACGATCCATTGCTGCTATTGTCATTGTATCTTTTGTTTGACTAGATAACATTAAACTCACCAAAACATGTAAACGACGAATCTATTCCACGAAACGAAAACAGAAAGTTCTTTGAAGAACTACTGTAAAGAAATCTTTACTTTGTCATCGGTAATATTATCGCCAACTGTATCGCAACCGCGAGGTTCTAAATCTTTGTTCCTTATTCTCATCGCTAAAATATTCTCCCATTGTTCCTTGAACACAGAAATAAGTTAAAACCGTATTGATTTAACATTGCAAAAAATACCTTCCAATTTGGCGGTTGCCATTTTGGTTCATCTGATGTTTTTTGTCGTTTCCTATTTCAAAAATAAAATTTAAAAAAAAGAAATTGTCATTTGTCAAGAGAAACTCTGCACATCCTGTTTTCAATTAGGTTACCTGCTTCGCTGCTTAATAACTCATTCATCAGTACTTTAATTTCCTCGGATGTATACAAACTTCATTTGAATAGATCAACAAGAGTTCTACTTCTCGACTTACCTGATATTGCGCTCGGTTTCGATTGGATTGATTGTTTCGCTCTTTTCGAAATATCTAAGAACAACTTCATTTATTTCCACTTCCTAATATGAACTTCTTACTTGCTCATAACTGTCTGAACTACATGTTCCTTGTCCGCATCTGTTTTTCTTTTATTCCGATTATTATTTTTAGACATAACAAAAATCTTTTCTAAAACAATATATATATATATCAATGACATATCGAAAATTTTCATTGCACTAATGTAACACACAGCCTCGAGTTGCAATTAAATATGTAAAATCTTTCATTTCTCTCTTTCTCTTTCGAGACGATTGTTGTCCATCAAATAAAACTCGACACATTTCCATCTTTGCCACTCATTGCCTATGTCAACATATGTGACTCTTTATTTAATTGAATTGCAATAGAATGAATGTGTGCATGTTTAACTCCATTTAGATTTCAATGGTTTCACTATCGGATTTGAAACACGTTAGTGACTTATTTCCCAATGCTCAAGTTGCATACATATCACCAAGCACGACTGGTTCATTACATTATCTAAACATTCGCGTCACCGAACGTCTTCATCGTTATCGACTACTAAAACGGCAATGGAATGATCTACAGTTGACAAATTCAACTTCGGATAGTCGTTCATCTATTCCAGAACAAAAGGAACATGTTATTCCACCCACGCGAATTCTAGCAAAGAATTCTATCAAACTTGAACCATTACGTTCACAAATTCAACACGACTTATTACAATTGCGAAAGATAGTTCGAATAAAACAGAAAAAATCGCGCGATATTTCGCATAGGAGACCCCTGATAGCCAATCAGCAAACTGTAAGTCTTTCCTAGACGTGAGATACACTCATCCTTTTATCAAATATAGACCATTATAAACATTCCTGAGAACAATGGAAATGATTATCTCCGTACGATTGTGCATCGAAAGTCATCGGTATTTAATCGAATGCAACTCTTCGATCCACGGACGCGATCATCCATATTTCCACAGAATAATCTCACTGATAGTGGTATAATCACAATCAATAATTCATCAAACAGTTGCGTATTCAGTTTGAATCGAACACAAAAAATCAAGCAAGAAATTCATAGTCAAGCGTTCAATATCTGTGGTTATCGTGTCAATCCATCTCCGCCTTCGGACTATTCTACACCAAATAAAACTTCATTAAATATTCATTTGAAATCTTCACAAAATATCAATTCAAAACAACCAGCTCAAACACTACGAATGAAAGAGAAAAAAAACAAATCCGAAACTTTCTCTCGGTTGAGTTGTTTATCGTCCGATAGTGACGAAGCGCTTACAAGTAATTATGCATACGCAACGTCAACTTCCTCTTCTACGCCGCAGTCCATGAAGCTCAATCGAAACGTCTCACTGTTACCCATCCTCCTCGGCACTCAAAGCGTGGATCCTGCATCGATAAGAAAATTCTCGAATCATCCAACAAAACCGATTATACCGCTTCATTCACAGGACGCCGATCACGGTTACGCAATGCTCTCGTCTCAACTAGATCGTCTGCGCATCACAATGCCTAATACAGATGTTTACAATGATTACACACGAATTTGTTGAAACGGAAAGAAAAGACAAGATTTTTATCATTTGTTGCTTTATTTTCTTCGATAACAAAACTACTAACAAAGCGTTGGCTAATCTTATTTCGTTGTATTGATTTTCGGTATTAAATTTTTGGAGAACCATGACGGTCTTTCACGTGGAACTTCTACAATACGCTTGTTTTCATCGACGATCTTCTGATCGTCTTTATAAACATAAACAACTTCTTGTTGAGGATGATTATGGTTCCATTCGTCTTTATTCAAAAAAGAATCTCGGAGAAGTTGAGTTTCTTTTCGTATACGATCATAACAATGACCACAGATAGTTTTTTTCTCATGCCATGTTCCACATTCTAAGCATTGATGAAGATCTTGACGCGGCGTGCCAAGCTTTTTCATCAAAGACATTGGCAAGTCGGAATGTCGACGAATTCGACGCCGTTCAATAGTTGCACGATGTTTTTGTGTTAACAATATCGATGTATCGGGTAAATAGGATTGAGGAGGAAGTATTGCTGATGGTGTTGCTGGAAGATCAGCAAAGGCAAATGTTGGCGACGGAAAGAACAAACGAGAATATTGAATTAATTGATCTTTGAGAAGATAATAACGAATGAGAAATTTTGTTAACATGATCTATAAATGAATGCAAACCGATAAATATGTGTTTTGATTAGAATAAATAAATAAAAATTCAAACAAACAGACGGAAAAAAAGGACGAATTTATTTTCGAATTGTTGGATTAAAAAGAAGAATATTATCTCGACGAAGTGCATCAGCTAAATATTTCAGATTCATTGCATCTTGTAATGAACCATCGATTGTTATGCGTTGGCTTAAATAAGCTTGGACAAGTTCGTTCGAATCTCCCGTTGATAATAAACGCAAATCTTCGGGATTGGATAAGGTAATCGACACGTCAGCAGACGATCCGGCTGGAAAACGACCAGTATCGCAAGTTCCGTTGCCTATGGAAAGACAAAGTAAAGTATTCAATGATGAAATGTTCGGCTACGAACCATTTCTAAGATCAAGATAGAACTCTCCGAGAGTTGCTATGTTGAATTGATAGGTAGTTTTAATTTGTTGAACGAGTTCAGCATTTAGAGCAGGTTTGATTCTCTGTACAAGAAGTTGAAGAACAGGTGATGCGGAATTCTCATTGGATTTCACTGAAAAGCAGTGCGTTGGAAATGAAGAATTGATATAGAAAATGTTTACCTATTGTTGGCGGAATAGGACCTGCTTGGTTCTGTTGTTGCATAATGCCAGCAAAGATCTTTGTGAACACATCGAGTGCAGGATGAAACGATGCTTGATTTTGTTGATTTTCTTCCGCTGTTGAAATGAGTTTGGTTTGAACACTAATTCGAATATGAAATCTCTATGTTTTTCATCGAGATTTCTACTTACATATTCACTTTTTCGATTTCAATACCCCATTTTCGAACAAAATGATTCAATTCATTCTAAATCATGAACGTTTCAAAAGATTTCTTTCCAAGAACATTCCATCTACATACTTTAAGAGATAATTCAATGGTATATATTTGTTGTTCAATTTTCATTCCGTCAATTTTACCGACCATCGACACTAGTGTTGATCGTGTTAATGACTTTAATGAAATGGATATATCATTTAAGCTATTTGATACAAGTACGGGATCATCAATTGTATATTCTACGGAGAGATTGACTTCAATGATCGCATTATCTCGACACAGAATCTAAACATGAAAGGAAATTGAGAGACATTTTGATTGTTTCTATCAGAATAATTACTTGAGTTGGAGAAATTGGTAAACTATTGTGAGTTGTTCGAATGCATTTTGTATAATCAACGAAGGGAAGTACTAAAGTTAGGCCTGGACGTCGAGGTGAACCTTGAACACGGCCCAAACGATAAACGACCAATTGTTCATTTGGACGAACGCGCTACAATAAGCCATTCTCCGTTATTTTGAATTCAAAACAAGAATTTTACCTTAACGGCGAAGATGAGCGACCATGGCAGGAGAAGACAAGTGAAAATTGCACAGAGCAAAATCACAAAATGATGGGCAAGTTTTTCGATGCCAACCAATGGACGTTTTTCTACGAAATAGAATGAGAATATTGGTCAGAAATCATTGCGAGTAATTCAATATACCAGATAGAGCATGAAGATTAACTTGTCTGGAATAGGCAAAAGCGGAACCATAGTTTGCAATTGATGCGTATTGATCAGCCGATGGCTTTCCACTTGTTAATTCGATGATTGATGCAGCTGGTCGTCCATCATCGTCGTTAGTCGAGATGGGTTGATATTTGTGTGTCGATACGTTCATGTTTTGTTGAAATTAGATAAACACCGATGAGAATCAATGAAAAGCCCACCAACCAAAGAAAATTGATTGGTTCAGTAAAGAAAATAAAGCCAACCAGAGCAGAGAGAAGGAAATTGCTGGTTTTTGTGACGATCGTCGGTTGAATACTTGTTGATGATAAGCTCAAAGCTTTAGAATAACAACGCCACATAAAAACATTGGAAAATACGAAGAGCACTATATAGATAATTGTTTGAACCGATGCAAATGTCGTTTGACTAAATGTTAATTTGCCGAACACCGAAGCAAGACAAGCAGAAATACCGGCAAGAATCGCGTATAAGTTTACAGAAGATTCGTGCATTAATCAGCACTACAGAGACGAGAAGATGTGATGAGAGAGAGAACTTATAGAAAATTCTATTGACCAATGTCAATGATATGTTGTACAAGAGATGATAGATGGCGCCAAACAACAGTTGTATACAAAAGCTTTATTCGCATAGATTTTCAATGTTTTTGCACAAAATGAGTCAAAACTTTGGACAGAGTGTCGTCATAGTGCAATCTTTCTCTTTGTATCAGACGCGCACAGATACATTTCAACGATCGAACACCTAGAATCTCTTTGAAATGTTGTACAACTCCCACATTATCAGGCGGAATCAATTCGAATGGAGTTTGTCCTTTATCATTGACATGATCCATATGAGCACCAGCCTGGTATAGAACGTCCATCATGGAAAGAGTTTTGTCGCTGACATCGTCATTTTGAACAAGTAAATGTAACGGTGTATTCTTATTTGCATCCAATACGTCAACATGCGCACCACACGTGATCAATAAACGTGCCGTTACTGAACATGGGTAACTACGAAGAGAACGAACGAACGGTTATCACTATTGGTGAATGCAAAGTGCTTACTGAACATCATCGGAGAATCGTTTGGTCGATGTAGTTGAACATAAGTGAAGGAGAGTAAGTTGATCTCTGACTGTTCGATATTCACAACGAAGAATCAGTTGAATCAAATGATGTAATTCTCGTCGCTGATTGATGTCTACATTTCCATTTCTATTCTGAATAAGGTTTGCGATAATTGTTAACAAATAAAGTAAGGTTCGCAGATTATAATCAAAATTCTCATTTTTAACATTTAGTTGAAATTCAATCTTCATAATTTTCAACATTCGAATCAAACTTTCGATCTGAATGTCCTTTTCGTTATTCTGCCTCATTTCCAGAAAGATGTTTATGAAACAACGAAGATATTCCTTCTTGATATTGGTGTTGTATTTCTGTTTGAGGTCGATTTCATAGAACCACCAACGAAGGCAATCATTGTATCGATGTGTATCAGCTAACACAGCACCATAATAACGCAGGACATGGTGATAATCATTACTTTTATCACCTAGTAGGCGTTGATGAACACGAATTGTTTCGATATGTAATTTTTCTTTCGAATTCGAATGTATTAATTCATTGAATTCTTCGAGCGTGCAACATTCCGAACAGAAATCAAAGATTTCCAATGGTGGCGAGGATAACACTTTCGGTATATTCTTACTCAGTCGTAATTGGAATGCTTCTGTAAGATACTTTTTTGTTTTGGATAGATTCTCTAGTCGTGCTACACATCCTCCGAATGTTCCACCAAGTAATTCTTTCGCTTCGATCCATTCTAAATCTGAACAGTAACCGTGAAAGGCTTCCACCAATTCGACTTCTCCATACAAAGCAGCACGCATCAATGGCGTAACATTTCTTAATTTATCTCGGAAATTTGTCGCACCATTTTCCAGCAAGCATTTCACGATTTCACACGAGCCCGATCTCACTGCATAGTAAAGCGCTGTTTGACCATTTTCGTCCTCATCGTTGACATTCACTTTCAATTCGTTGATCAGATATTTCACCATTGTGGGATACCGACGACCAGCACTCAACATTAAATTCGTATAATTTCCGATTTTAATCTGACTCGGATTGGCCCCGTGTTCTACTAAATATTTCGCCATAGTCAGATTATTATTAAAACATGCCACGCGAAATGTCGTACTATGGGTTTTTGTTAGATGATTGATTTTTGCATGACCTTCTTCGACGAGCAGACGAACAATATCGAAATGGTCTACGGCTACCGCTGTCCATAGTGGCGATACTTCTTCGACAATCTCCTGTTGATTATGACTTAAATCGAAAACAATTGTGCCCACTTTTTCAATATCAGGTCGAAAACGGCGTAGTAACATGCGCACGATATGTTCGTGTTTATAGTAACATGCTGCTAATAAGATTGTCCATTTCGATTGATTGTAGTTGAATAACTGGTTAAGATAATGTGGATTTTGGTTGAGATAGACCTCGAGAGAGATCACATGACCTTGACGAACAGCGTGATGAATTAATTGTTCATTATCGATAGCGGATGATTGAAATGGCATATTTGAAGAAAGAAAATTTGTTTTTGTTATTCGATGGTACACATGTGTTCGAAGCAGTTGATTGAATTAGACGACAGATGAATTGATCTACAGTATTCCAACCGAAGAACAGGAGAAATGTCACATGTTCTTACGTTTCTGCTTCGTTCGATGTAGGTAAGGAAGAAGAGAAAAAAAGGTAATGTGTCGAAAACATAAAATTTTGTTTTTCGTAAATGCAGTCAGATTAAATCAACAACATCGTTTTTAACTAAAGAGCAAAAATAGAAACAGCTATATCGTTATAATTTATTAGTTTCATCGATCAATATCGAAATGTATATTTTTATTTCACTTTGATTTGCTTTCAGGGCTCGTTTCGTGCCGTCATTCAAAACCTGAGGACTATATTTAGTGTGAAAATAAAATATGTTTTACATCAGCTCATTAACCTCTATCTAACTTCATTGTTCAGTCAGGAATATTCCAGTAGTGTTTAACTAGACGAAGCAAAAGTAATTGGAATTAGAAATCTTCTTTTTCAAAGAGCACACGAACCTAAGATGAATATGATGAAGAGCTGTTTAATTACTCCAGTTCTTTCTTTGCAACAAACAGGAGGTTTCCTAATTAACAGTGTCTATTATTATCTTGTTAGTATCATGGAATTTAAAAACTACTGCTATATAACACGCTTATATTCAAGTTAGAAACTCACATATATTTTACTAGATGACGTTTGTATCGTAGTAATCTTTCGTTGTTCCATTCATTTGCTTTTTTCTTAAACGGTGTGCGACTCGGATGGCGGATTTAGGAAACTCAACTTATACAATTTGGCTTAATAATTTTTCCTTTCAAATGAACCGGTACATGTCCATATTCATCATACTATTCGGTTCAGTTGGAAACGTTTTAAATTTGTTAATTTTTTCGCGTCCGAAGCATCGAACAAATCCATGTGCAGTGTATTTCTTCTATGCGGCAATCGCTGGTCTGATTGCACTTTATTCTGGACTCACAAGTCGAATATTTGCAGGTTTTCAACTCGACCTATCCGCCACGACGGAAGGACTTTGTCCAGCGCGAGCTATTATTGTTTGGGTTTCAACAACAGCTTCATCTTGGTTTTTAACTTATGCAACTGTTGATCGATATTGTATTAGTTGTCGACAAGTCAATCGTCGAAATTTGAGTAATCTACAATATACTCATCGCTTGATGGTCTTGACAATCGCCGGTGCATCATTGATCTTTAGCGAAACATTCTATTGCTATGTACCGAATCTAAAAGGTTCTCCATTACTTTGTTATGGGCGGAATATGACCTGCCGACTCTATAACGAAATCGCTTCGGCATTGCTTTTTGTCTTTATTCCATCAGCAATCATGTTAGTATTTGGATATGGAACAGTGGATAATGTAAGGAAATTACTTTCATCCATTACGCCAACAGTAGGTACAGACGGAACAGCTAGATCAATTAGAAAAACCGATCGACAATTGATTCAAATGTTAATTACTCAAGTTATTTTATCAACTATTTTTAACGTTCCATTATCTATTCATAGGCTTTATTTAACATCCACCTTAGCACAAGCTAAGAGTCCGTTGAAAGCAGCAATTGAAAATCTTTGTTTTCAAATCTTTTACCTCCTTAGCTTTCTCACGTTCGGGATACCATTTTATATTTATACGTTAACAGGCACCGTGTTTAAAAGCGAATGTAAAAGTTTATTTCAGTCTATTTTTAACAACTGTAAACTCGTTTTACTCTGGCACGTTCGCACATGACTAGCCGGTACGTCTATGTCTGTAGCGTCTTGAATATTACGATCAAATTTATTTCTATGTTTCAGTTGTCATACCTCTAATAAATGAACACTTTTTAACTGGATGATATTTTTATTTATTTACGAGATGTTTCAGTATAAAAGCGAACCATTTCTTCAAATAGTCTTTGTTCATCGGCGGTAGTTCGAGAGAAGACACACTTGCAGAGAACTGTTCACTTGATCCTGCTTCATTCTGTCGAAATGCGTTGGCGAATAACTCTTCTTTGATCGAGTCGGTAACACCACTTTCCTTATTGAGTCTTCTTTTCCATTCATCATCCGATACACCTTCCATCTTGATTCCACATGCTTCCATTCCACTCACCACCTCTTCGAACATCACTTCGCTTTCCGCATCCATAACATCATGTGTACTTCCCNAAGTGGCAATGGCAGGTGATGTTGCTGTGCAAATGACTGTGCATATTGTAGATTGGGAACGATGACAGCAGAAACGGAGTGTGAGAGTAGATCACCATGAATATAGATTTGTTCGACGAAAGGACTTTGAATATAGATGCTCTGCAAATATTCAGGTGAGACAAACTGACCTTGAGAAAGCTTGAAGAAGTTCTTCTTTCTGTCGATAATGTGTATAGTAAACTGGGATCCTTGATTTCCTTGTAGTTCGACAATGTCACCAGTTCGAAAGAAGCCATCTTCGGTAAGGGCAGCCTTCGTTTCATCTGGATTGTTGATGTATCCTGAGAACATTTGAGGTGTTTTAGTAAGTAGTTCACCGCGTGGATATGGTTTATCATCTGTAGTATAGCCCATATCAGACACAGATTCAAGTCGAAATTCGATTGTATGCTCGGTTAGATTGTCAAGGGTTACGCTGCCACATTCTGTTATACCATACGATTCATACACGGTACATTGTGTGAAACAACGTTTCATAAAGTTGAGTACAGCTGGACTGACCATGGCACCTCCAATAGCAATTGATCGACATCGATTTGGTATGAGCTTAGAAAACTGTTGAAGAAGGTGTTGTTCCGTTTGAATCGTCTCTTCAGGTAAACTATTGACAGTTGCCGATACAAGTGCTGTTTTGAATTCAGTATAGATTTTATTCCAAATTGCCGGTGGACTACCGAAATATGTCGGTCGAACTAACGCAAGTTCTTCCATTAGTCGAGATGTGTCTCCTGTATAAAAGCCTGTTCGGCCTCCGCATAAAAATGTAGTAATAATTGCATCACGATCAGCCGCCCAAACCAACGGTCGGTACGAAAACGTTACACGTTCGAGCGAAGAAGGTAAAAACCAGCGTGGAAATGTAGCACGAAAAGCACCTTCGGAAATAATAGCACCTTTGGGAAAACCAGAACTTCCGCTAGTATAAATAATAGTCAGAGGATCAGAGGGTCCTATTTCCACATATTCATAGGGTTTCATCAAACCATTCTTTTCCACATCGTTCATAGAATGTAGAATATGTTTATTGTCGGATGCACATGCTAAATAGAAGAAAATTTAATTGTTTCATATTCGACATGCTGGGTCATGTATTCTACTGCATACTTACTGAGCAGTTCATCTGGAATTGGATCCATGCACACGATATGTTCGACATTTGGACATTCTGATCGAATACCAACGAATCTCGACAACATCTCTCCATCACAAACTATCACTGAGATTTTCGTATTGTTAAGTACATGTATCATCTCACGATCAGTAAAAAGTGTGTAGATTGGTACACTGATAATACTTTGAAAGACACATGCAAAATCAGCGATGACCCATTCGGGTCGGTTAGCAGCACAGATTGCAAGGTACTGTCGAGGATTGATGAGTTGTCTGAGACCGTGTCCAAAATTTTTAGCTCGGTCACCGATGGTCTTGAAAGTGAGCCAAGAATAAGAATCTTTATAGATAGAAGGATCATCCTGATCTCTGTCTCGTGTGCCCAGACAATGACGATCCCAGTACATTGCTATTGCTGCGCGTAGTGCAGTAGCTATATCCACTTTCATGCATTCTTTTGATTCTTCTTGACCATATGCCAGTTCAGGTACCATTGCATGTGGATGTGGTGGTTTCGCTGTTGCAACACATTGTTCACAGTAGTCGTAATTGTCGCAAATAGTACAATTGTAGCGTAGTTCGCCGTGATTGATCACACGTTCGCATCGATCACAGTACCAATAACTTGGTTTTATATTATCAGACTTTTCTTTGTCCATCTATAGAACAACAACAGCTACAAAATGTCCAAATAGTTTGTTAAAAAAAGTTTTTCTATGTACTGTTGGTGTGGCAAAGATCATTCTAGATAGTTACTCAACATGTTTGCAAATTTTACGGAATGATGAAACAGAACTCAAACAGGTTAGGGTGACGTCATTTTTGTGAGACGCACAAGACGAGAAATGTTTTTCCTGTTCTTCTCCTTGTACCAATGAATCATAACTATCGGCTGTTATGAATCAGCGCTATGCAACTGTCGTAGTTCTCTAAAAAGTTTATTCGAACGTGATGATGTTTTGTAAACTGATTGTCAAATTTCCTGAGAGCCTTTATATATTCAACTTGCAATCTGTTTCGCCATCTGTCTCAATTAGTCCCAGATGAAATTTATCGTGCTCTGAGAAATCCAGTTAAACTTAGTCACTTGTCTTCACTTCCTGAAGGAACCTATCGAACAGCAGCCATAATGATGCAAACGATGTTCACGCAAAGAGATACATCCTATTATATTACTCTTCATAAAAAGTGGTCTGGTGGAAGGCGAATGAGTTGTAAATCCATGCGTTATGTATGCAATAACACTATTCTGTTCACAATGTCATCTTCTTCTCCACCGATCATATACTGCAGATACGGACATCTAGCAATATAATCCTTTATTTCAAAATATTTTCACTTAGTCACTTTGAATATCACTGTTAGAGTCATGTGTAGCATCAACTTGGTCCACGAAACAAGAGAAAAAGGTCGCATTCTTCAATTTTCAAGGAAACATATGAGTCAATATGTTTGGTATCAAAACTGCAGTCTATTTCATCACCTATCAATAGAAAATAGCTTGTATCATATCTACCATCAGTTAGTTCGAAATAAAACGCTATTCAATTCACGAACATAAAGTTAAGTGCCGTACAGTATATCATTTATTGCTACAAATGTCAATAAAATATTTTGTAAACTTTAACTTAGAAAAAATTTTCAGTACATACCTATACTTACGTACGACTTCAATTGATGGTCTTGTGAGATTAGCGAAGTAGCAACTTCGTGGAGGTGACCACAATCTATAGTGCCTACATTAGCGTATTTAACATCATTAAATGCCGAACGAATGTACCGACTTGTCTGTCAGTGCAAAGTTATATGTGAATCGATCAGTATATCTCTTTTGAATGAGTTTGACTCTTCGGGTGTGAGAATCACTTACAGCTGCGCTTCTGCTAATCCACATGATGAACAATTCTCGCTTTTGCATAACTCAATTCCAGCAACGTGATAATTTTATGGATCAACAATGCGGAAAGTGTATGCATGAATCACTTTTATCCACTCGAAACATCCGAGGGTGTCGCACAGTAGTAACAGTTATAACATATTGGAGATGATCAAACGATTCTACTTCTGCATTTAATGCCTATATGGTAAAATTCTTTCTGTAAACAGTAGCATCGTCCTATGACCATAACAAAGATTTGTCATATTTATTCTTAAGATATACTAAAGCACATTTACTCCCAAGATAAATATTGACTATTAGTCAGACTTTGCACATGAAAGGTAAAAACCGTGATGACTGTATTATATACACATCTGTGTAACGCACAACAACCGCGAATCATCAACTTTTCGTGATGGCGACACAACAGCAATCGTATAACGATAAAAAAGACACGCACAGTGAATACGAAAATGAAGCATTTCAGAAAGCGAAATTTGCGAATGGAATTCCTAGCTCGAAACAGCCAGTGAACAACGGTCAACCACAGAAAATCAAAGATACAAATAATGCCGGTCGTTACTTGTATCAGTATGAATTTATCAACGATTTTGGTGAAGAGATATCCATTCGATTGGACAATGCAGTGGATTACCAAGATTCTAATCCTAATCAAGGACCACATTATAATGCTGGACCAAAGGGAGGTAAACTTAAACAACATCATTACTTTAAAAAATATAATAACTAACAAAACTATATCGTAATGAATACAACGAACAAGATACTTTCTCTTTTCTTCTACCACAATCATGGTTTTTCTTGACTTTTTTATTCGTGAATTTAACAAAAAAAATAAAAAATACGATTACAATGTTGCATCCATTACAGGAGAAACTCTATCGAAGGATATTTTTTAATATGAAAGACAGCCACTTCTCAACGTATACTTTATCTAACTGTGGACAAGTCGATAAGTTAGTAGAGTTCCTATGCGTTTCGTTCGACATCAGCTTTCTATCTTGGAACACATCTTCGAAAAACGATTCTTCTAATTTCACCTTAGAATCTTTTTCTTCATTCATTCTTCTTTTCCATTCATCATCCGATACACCTTCCATCTTGATTCCACATGCTTCCATTCCACTCACCACCTCTTCGAACATCACTTCGCTTTCCGCATCCATAACATCATGTGTACTTCCCCAACTACTTCTCTCGCCATCACTCAAACACACCACACTTCGCATTGC
>CAJNOJ010000012.1:320125-488256 GCA_905250025.1 Adineta ricciae | reverse complement strand
TCTTCTTTTCCATTCATCATCCGATACACCTTCCATCTTGATTCCACATGCTTCCATTCCACTCACCACCTCTTCGAACATCACTTCGCTTTCCGCATCCATAACATCATGTGTACTTCCCCAACTACTTCTCTCGCCATCACTCAAACACACCACACTTCGCATTGCACAATCAACTGGCAATCCACTCATTCGACCACCATGCCAGCTCTTCCTATAACACTTCATCTTCATCATCTCACGAAATAACATCGTGTAAACATCATGAACATTACATCCACCATTCTCACTATCTGCACACATCAATCCCAAACGATAGATCACTGCTCGAACACCACATTTTATCGCTCCACTCACCATCTTTTCGGCCACCCATTTGCTCTGTGCATATCCACCCACCAACTCGTCTGCGCCTGCTTCACTACCTCGTCCGACAACACTGATCGTCGAGATATAATGAATCGGAATACAAGCATCAGAATGATGTGTGGCCAATCGAATGATCTCTCGAGTTCCGTTCACATTTGCTCCATACAGGAGATGATATGGCAGAACAAAGTTCACTGTTGCACCACAATGATAGATGACATCCACTTCACTGGCCAGACGATTGTACTCATGCTCATCGACGATGCCAAGTCGACACTTCGATAGATCACCTCGCACTGCACTGATCCGATGTTCATACTCATCTTTCCATATCTGGTAGAATGACAGATTCTGTCGAACTCGGTCCACGACATCACTCGTACCATCTGTACATCGAACAAGACAAACAAATCGACTTGTCGATGGATACACTCGTAGCAGTTCAGCCAGAAGGAAAGCGCCAACGAAACCAGTAGTACCAGTGATGAAGATCACCGATGGATGAGACGATAAAGTAGATTTGTGACCATGGACAACAATGTTGAGATCGGCATTTGCATCCCGCGTCAGTTGTGGAGCGATGGAGTGTGACAATGAAGCGAGTTGCGAAGGATGTTGAATGAGAGATGTGAGTTGAGCAAGAGTCATCTGTGGGTCGAACAGGACATTCGTGGGAATGGTTACTCCAAGATCATGTTCGATCATGCGAGAGAGACGAATAGCTGATAATGAGTCAGCGCCCGACATGAGAATCGAATTGGAATGTTGATCGTCGGTGAAGGCGATGTTCTGTTGGGTGACAGTTTCGATGATGGACCTGAGTTGTTGTTCGATCGTGTTGTGTTTGTTGGCTAGCTGTTGAGCATAGTGTACAGCTATTTTGTGTCGACAGAGTTTGTATGTCGAAGTGAGTAGGCCGTTTTCTGGTGTGAATGGATGAAAGTCGATGACGATGTGAGATGGAATCTCGTGTGTTCGCAGTGCTTCTTTTTTGGCGATAGACTGGAGATCTTGTTGTATGGCTTGATAGAAGAGTGGATGAGGATGATCGAGATCGAAATCAAGTGGCAATGGCAGGTGATGTTGCTGTGCAAATGACTGTGCATATTGTAGATTGGGAACGATGACAGCAGAAACGGAGTGTGAGAGTAGATCACCATGAATATAGATTTGTTCGACGAAAGGACTTTGAATATAGATGCTCTGCAAATATTCAGGTGAGACAAACTGACCTTGAGAAAGCTTGAAGAAGTTCTTCTTTCTGTCGATAATGTGTATAGTAANAAGTGGCAATGGCAGGTGATGTTGCTGTGCAAATGACTGTGCATATTGTAGATTGGGAACGATGACAGCAGAAACGGAGTGTGAGAGTAGATCACCATGAATATAGATTTGTTCGACGAAAGGACTTTGAATATAGATGCTCTGCAAATATTCAGGTGAGACAAACTGACCTTGAGAAAGCTTGAAGAAGTTCTTCTTTCTGTCGATAATGTGTATAGTAAGCTGGGATCCTTGATTTCCTTGTAGTTCGACAATGTCACCAGTTCGAAAGAAGCCATCTTCGGTAAGGGCAGCCTTCGTTTCATCTGGATTGTTGATGTATCCTGAGAACATTTGGTTTGTCTTCACAAGAAGTTCACCACGGGGATATGGCTGATCATTAATTGTGTAGTTCATATCGGGAACAGATTCGAGGCGAAACTGAAGGTTATCGTCAGTGACATTATTGAATGTAACACTTCCACATTCCGTTGTACCGTATGATTCGTTAACAATACATTGTGTGAAACAACGTTTCATAAAATCTAACACCGCTGGACTGACTGAAGCGCCACCAGTAGTAAGATATCTGCATCGGGTCGGTATGAGCTTGGAAAATTGCTGGAGAAGACGTTGTTCCTCATTAGCAATCGCTTCGGGCGAAAAGTTAACGGTCTGAAGTGAAAGAGCAGTTTTAAATTCGGTATAGATCTTGTTCCAGATAGCTGGGGACGCGCCAAATTCGCAAGGTCGCACTAGCCATAGTTCTTCCATCAGTCGAGACGGGTCTCCTGTCCAGAATCCAGTTCGACCTCCGGATAGAAACGTGGTGATAACTGCGTCACGATCACTTGCCCAAGCCAACGGCCGATAAGAGAAATGAATAGAATCGGATGCTGCCGATGGAAGTCTGTGTGGGACTGAGGCAAATACAACTTTATGTGAGATAATAGCACCTTTTGGGAAGCCCGAACTACCGCTTGTGTAGAAAATTGTGAAACAATCGTCAGGTTCAGTAGCAACATAAGTGTCCTTAGACGCTAGGCCATCGTCTTCGATTTTGTTCATCCAATGAATCGATGGATTACCTTCTTTATCTATTTCAAATTTTAGTGTACATATGTAATTCTTGTTGGCTCTTACTCCTTAGTTGATCTGGAACTGGATCCATGCACACGATATGTTCGACACTTGGACATTCTGATCGAATACCAACGAATCTCGACAACATCTCTCCATCACAAACTATCACTGAGATTTTCGTATTGTTAAGTACATATATCATCTCACGATCAGTAAAAAGTGTGTAGATTGGTACACTGATAATACTTTGAAAGACACATGCAAAATCAGCGATGACCCATTCGGGTCGGTTAGCAGCACAGATTGCAAGGTACTGTCGAGGATTGATGAGTTGTCTGAGACCGTGTCCAAAATTTTTAGCTCGGTCACCGATGGTCTTGAAAGTGAGCCAAGAATAAGAATCTTTATAGATAGAAGGATCATCCTGATCTCTGTCTCGTGTGCCCAGACAATGGCGATCATGGTAGATGACCATGGCTGTTTGGAGTAGATCTGCTACATCTTTTATATCCTCTCTATGGGATTTATGCTCCTTTGCAGTACCATAGGCAAATTCAGGAACCAATTGATGTGGATGTGATGAATTCGAATTCGTTGCGCAATTCTCACAATGATCATAATCATAGCAAACTGTACAGTTATAACGAAGTTCACCGTGGAAAATCTTACGATTGCATTTATCGCAATGCCAAAGACTTACTTTTCTCCGAGGAGTCGTGCTCATGTTCGTTGTCGGCAAGCAGAAACTATCCAGCAATCGTCTGTTTTTAACACTCTCCTAATAAAAGAACATGCATACGTATTCACACGAAGCAAACGAGCTGATTGGTAACTCATATATTCTGTGACTCAGTTAACGATAGATGTCTTTTACAAACGGACTTTAGAACATCTTTTTTTAAAGACAATGATACAGCGTGACGATTATTTCTTTTATTTTGTTTCTAATTCAACGTGGTTCTGTAATCGAGTTCGAATCTTAGTTTGTCGGAGCACCGAATGAATCAACGAACTCTTTCATATATCGATCTGATGGTGCCTTTTGACCGATTTCACATGTGTAAATCGAGTGTAAAGGCTTTTTCTTCCATGTCGGTAATGTTTGAGGAACGATCGCATCAGCTGGTACTCGATTCGTATAGGCGAATCGTCCACCGAAATGCATGGATACGTGAGGATGATTTTGAAAATGATTTCGATATTCGCTATCAAGTGTATGTGGAACTTGATTACGCCAGAATGGACGCGAACGAGTATAAGCCAAAGGAAGCTTGAATCCTTGAGGCGATCCTTGACAACATTAAACAAAGAAACCGTCAAGTGAGATATCGTTGAAAAGGAAGATTGAAAGAATTGTTACCGGTATAGTCTACTTGATATGTTGAATCTAATTGATTTCTTAACGCTTGTTTTATTTCATTCGATGTCATATTGTTGCAACTTTCTGACCGTTGGAGAAATTGAGAATCACATGGTTCGAGTATATTCGTGCTTTGATGAAAGGATAGGTTCGGATCCTTACTCTTCTTTCCAGTAAAGTCCACCATGTAGATAGATTCACCTACAGGATCCGCAAGATTGAAAGGGCAACCAATTAAATAGCGTTGACTTAGTGGTGCACCTTCGACAATACGGGCCGGTCTTTTCGCACTGAATGTACGTTTATATGTTGTTTCGTAATCTTGATTTCGTCTGCAATGATAGGCTGTTTTTAATCGTGGACGAAGACAAGCATCCATTCTCAGTTTTCTGCACTAACGAAAATAGTTAAGAATACGAACACATTATAGGAACTACATGGCGATGCTTTCAAACAATTAAACAAAGAGAAAACCGAGAATAAGTAACAGAACGCGACAATTTCACCTTAGTTACTAATTCACAACAGTTGTTACTCGAAATTATCGAACAATGATCAGTAACATGTCAGATGTTCGGCAACGAAACTATGTGAATAATGCATCGCTATCTATGTCAATAATTAACAGCTATTTTTAGCGTTTTTTTTCTTCATTTATTACATATACAGATAATTATCTTCCACGCAAACGAAAGTATTAGCATACGATATAACAACATAACAAACATCGCACAAACAAAGAAAAACATATGAATTCCATGAGAGATATGAATATGATTGTTTAATTAGCAACAAAAGAGAGAAAATACAGAATAAATAGAAAGAAGTAGAACGAACAGATAGATCTGACACTCGGCTATCAATATGATTATGTATTACGTTTGATGCTTTCACGTGCTGCATTTATCAGTGGTACAAGACTTAGTAATGGTTTCGCCATTTTCAGAAATGGATGCTAGAAGAGAAAATTTGTCGAAATGAGTTGAAGAAACGAGAATTCGAATACATACTTGAAGAAGTTGGGAAGCAGTTGCACGCTTGTCAACATCAACTTCAAGACATTGATCAAGAAAATCTTCGAACAAAGGTGAGAGCTTTTCACGACCGACAATCTCTGGTTTACCATTGGTAGCGATTAAATAGAGAGCCTAAGATCGAAATGGAAGATCGAATCCAACATAAACAAATATGAACTTACTCTTAATGGACTCTCATTCAAATACGGTGGTTCTCCTTCGATCATTTCGATAGCCATAATTCCCAAACTCCCTAGAATCAATTGAATATATCTTTCACTGCCGAATAGAATCTTCACCCAACTTACAAATATCTACTTTCGGTCCATACTGTTTTCGTGTTACTACTTCCGGTGCCATCCTATACGAAAATGATATCATTCAGTTACATACATAATCTTCTTCACTTACCAATACGGTGTTCCAACCATTGTTTGTCGTTTTGTTTGATCCTGAGTGATTTGTGCACAGAAGCCAAAATCAGTTAATTCTAAAATAACATTACCACGAATGATTTTCGATCAAGTCCATTAATCATTTCTAATGGATCTTTCAATACTTACTAACATTGCCTTCCAATCCCAGTAGAATGTTATCACTTTTTATATCTCGATGAATGACATGATTTTTATGAAGGAATTCCAATGCTTGTAACACTTCTCGACATACAGCAGCGATGTGACCTTCTTCCATAATTGTTTCCGTGACAACATCAGTCAACGATCCACCCGGAAGATATTCCATGACAACCTTCATTTTAAATAACAGATGATATTGATAGACCAACACAACAGAACTCACCCAAAGTTCTTCATCAACTAAGTATGAGTCCTTATAGTTGACAATATTTATATGTCGATTATGTTTCATAACGGCAATTTCATTGATGATTAGCTCTTTTTTCGGTTGATTAGCAAGATTCATTTGTTTAATCGCAACTTCTTCACCTGTAGATAATTCAAATGCTAATAGTACTGTTCCGCTCGCACTACAACAGAAATAAATATCTTCACAATGTTGTCTTCGTTCAAATTCGATCATACCCTTGTCCGATTTTATCTTTACTCTTGTATTTTCGTATTGGATCACCATGCGAGACAATTAATCGTAGTTTCGTATAGATTTCTTCATCACTTAATTGTTTGCGTTTTGCTTTATCACTATTGGTTTGAGGAGATTTATTATTCTCATCATCAATTGGTTTTGTGTACTGAAACAACAATGACCGCTGAATACATTCGATTCGATTACCCAAGGAATACTCACAATGCTCTTGGTTTTCTCCGGTCGTGCTGCAATTGGTGGTGGCATTTGATCGTTATCGTAGACTTTCGAATTTTGTCGTTGTGACTAAAAGTAAAGCACAGCATGTAGAGAGAAAACTGTGATGGTTCGATTTATTTACAGATGATGGCCCATCAGAAACAAGAATGACTGTTTGGCGAAATCGATCAGCTAGATCGCCAGAAATTGGTGGTGTTAAATCTAGAGAAGTTCAGAAAATCGAACAATAAATCACAGATGAGAAATAGTCCTACTTTTGTAAGATGAATACATGAATTTCGATTCGCGTTTCTGTGCTGCATGTTGATAAAAATCCAATGCATGAATGACAGCTTGAGGATTCTGCTTTTGCTCTTGTTTGGTAATTTTCGAATGTTGTAATAAACTTGACCAAATATCTGGCATGCCGTCGAATTCTCCCGTCGATGGATTGTAAGTAACATGAATAGGATGGTTGAAGTTTGTCGGACGAGAGATCGTTAGTTTAGCTGGATCTTTTTTTGTCCAATCTAAATCAAACGAGTGTATTGAAATGATTCTTCTTCGTCTAGTCTTACCTTTACTATTCGTCTTTTTCTTTTTGTTAAGATCATCATCTGGTACACGAGGAAGTGGTTTAGTTTCAAGACTCGATGTTGACCTTATAGAAATAGAGAGAGATATAAAAATTGGGTAAAAATGCGAGCGTTTACCCTGTGATGGAATCGATACGGACAGGCGGCGGTGGTGGCCGCTGTTCATTCATTGTGGACATCTGGTAGTACATGTGCAGATTTGTTGATTACCAACACTAAGTTGATCCCAGAAATAAGACAACCGATCCACAGTTTATTCGAACAAAGAACATCAGCGAGAAGGAGGGAAAGAAGGAAGAAGAACGAGATGAAATGTTTTCTATTTGTTCAATCGATGAACCAATCGATCAATCATAAATCGTGAACAGTACAGTACACATATCTCTCCTATGGGAGGAAGGAGGAAAGAATAAAAATGAACATCATCATTCATTCAAAGCAGATTTGATCATTAGAATATTCATGTAAGTGACATCTGTTTAGTTTGTTACAAGGTAAAGAATCAAGATGTTTATTATTCATTCAATCATAAGTGAAATAAAACGTCAAGACAAAGTTAGAATTTTTCAGGAAGTGTTTCAATATCAATTGGATATTTCTGAATAACCGTTTTCTTTTCTTGATTCGCACGAGTTACATAAATAAAAACAAATGCCACACTGATATCCGAAAAGAGAAACCAGATGAATTCAGGACCAAAATATTGCGACCAAAATGGACCTTCAGATGTACATATGTGTTCTGCGCCATAAGTTGTGGCGAGTAAACCAATTGCACCATATAATCCTCCAACGAAAAGTGCTGGTAGAGCACGACGATTTTTCTTCAAGCATAATTGCGTCAGAAGAAAAATAAAACAGCAAACGGCAACAATACCAAGGTATAGAACGTTGAAAATCCAATTCCATTGATTAATAAGACCGAGAGTCCAGAGGAGAAAGACAATCAGATACGACAAGAATAGTAAACAACTGGTGACTGCCGATTGAGGGTTTAAAAGCTTGATATCGCATAGACCGCAGAACATGAAACTAACAGCAATATTTGAAGTTAATCCAACATCAATTACTGTGACAACTAATTGAATAAAATCCATGGAATTCCCATTTGTACTTCGAAGAATAGTCGATAGTTTCTGTTTGTCGTCTAAAAAGCAATGTAATATGCCAGCGGATGTCATCATAATTCCGTAGAGGAAAAATGTTAATTGATAGTAGTATCGAGTCGGAAATTTGCCTGGTAATGAATGGATACGTTTCGAACAATATAAACCGATTAATAAGGCCAAAATGCAAGTCGGAAGTAATGCAGGATTATCAATACAGAATGATGAGCCATCGTAATCATTAACACACCACTTAGCCGGTGTTGATGGACATGATGAGTTACCCGATGGGCCATTTCCGTAGATGAAATTTTCAAAGCGCAATAGTTTTTTGCAGTTTTGAAACATCGTTATTTCGTTTGTTTTGTGTCTTTCTTTTGGTGCCTTAACTCGTCAACTGCATTACATAGATTAGTTATCAACTGATGATGGTTTATCTTTGAAACACGTGTGTTATTAACAAACAATGATAGTGAGAATTTTGAAAGAGTATTGTTATTAACTGAAATGTTAAATTTTCATATGAAAGCATGAAGTTGGATATTCGCCGATTAGGTTAGTAAATAAAACAGTTGAAATGAAGGAAAAAAACAGTCGATTGTCTACGTGGTCGTTGTGTAAGGATGTTTTGTTAACCAGGACGCATCCGCTCGATCTCTTGCATCGATCAAAAGTGTATGACGAAGCACACTGAGAAGATGCGAATCTTGTACTGGATTTTGATGCGGCAGAGGGCGATGGCATGGTTCAATGTAATCAGGCGGTGTCATATAAGTCATGCGATAAAGAATCGCGCCCAACGACCAGATGTCTGCCTTGCTTGTGATATTTGGCACATTATGTCTCGAAACAATGGTCAGCTCGGGAGCAGAGTAAGGCGGAGTACCATGTGTAATAGTTCTAAACATGTAAACATTAAATTCAAATTGCAGAGATGATTGATAAATCCTACCCCGGTTCGTTTACTTTTTGCGCCATGCCAAAGTCGGTTAATTTTATGAGATTTCCATAGAACACAATGAGATTATCGGGTGAAATATTCAAATGTATCTACGAGAAACAATGACATATTTCCAGATACGTGACTAAAAACGTCCATTACTATTTGAGAGTTGTGAAGCACAGTAGCAATAGCGACTAATTGTCTCCATATCACCTTCCTTTCTGTCGATGATATTGTCGATCGTTGTGAAAGATATTTCTCCAGATCTTGCTGGCCCAGTTCCATTACAATGAAAGACAGACCTGTATTATGAAAATCGAAATCATGTGAGTATATAATATGATTCGATTGGCCAACTAAATGCCTAGTCATTCGAATTTCGTTCATAAACGACTGGGCGATCATCGATACTTCCCTATTGTTATGACCTACGAATGAGAAAACTTTGATAGCCACTGGTTTATCTTAATAAAGCAATCAAATAGATTTCGAGATTCAAGAAAGCGATGAATTATATTTACTATCGACACGTCGACGTGCAGTATAGACGGAACTAAACCTCCTTGTTGCAAGTTTTCTATCGAAAATATACGTCTGTTTGTGAATCGATACTACATGATGTTCCATAGGTACCGATCGATAAGCATAAGGTCGTTGATCATTTGGATTCTGTGGAACGTAATCTACTTTTCGAAAATATGAAATTGGCTGAGAAAAAAAAGCAAAAATTTCTTTGATACGTACAGAAGCTGTAAGGTGTCACATATGGTTGTATGTACATCGAAGACACGATCATGTTTGTTGAAAGGTAAAAAGGTTATGAAAAATATTAATAGATAATGATGCAGTGATAGATATTGAAAGGTAAACATGTAATTTAATGGTTGAGGATATACGTCATGAGTAGAAGCACGTTTTTTTGTGTCGATTTATGACATTTACTATAGAAATAGACGTTTTTCCCGTGAAAAAAAAGACAAAAATTGACAATATTCATGAGAATAAGTATTAGACGCAACATATTTCTAATTAACTTGGCTTCTATAGTGTATTTGTATATGGATGTATAGCAAGCCATCTCACATCAGCTCTTTTCCAAGGATCCGTCACTAACGTATGGCGGAGAACATCTAAAAGTAAAGGATCAGACGATGCGTTTTGATTAAACGAGGGAGGACGAGATAGAAGATTATAGTCAGGTGGAACCATGTAAGTCATACGATAAAGTATGGCACCCCACGACCAAACATCTGCTCTTGTTGTGAGTGACATGTAGGAGGACATGGGTGATGTTACTTCAGGCGCCGAATAAGGTGGACTCCCAATTGGACTCGTCCTAAATTATTGTAGCAGAAAGAATTTGTTAAACTCTGATTGACAAAACTTACTTTTGTAGAACTCGTTTAGCGATACCGAGATCGCTGAGTTTGATAAGATCACCAGGAAATACGATCAGATTCTCTGGTTTAATATCTCGGTGTACCTATGTGAAAAAAGAGAGGAAAGAACGTATTTGCAGGGTTTTCTCACATTCAACAACGAGCTATTACGATTTTTGAATGACGAAGAATTAAAGCGATGTTTACCAGTTGTCTCCAGAGTAGTTTTCTTTGCAAAGGTGAAAGTATCTGTTTTTGTCGAAGGTATTTTTCGAAATCTTGTTGACCAAGTTCCATAACAAGAAATGCCAGTCCATATTGAGCATTGAAATCAACAGAAAACATATGAACTATTTGATGTGTCAACCTAGACAGTTCTCTGGACTTTTGAAATTCATTGAGAACAGATTCCGAATTTTGACGCGCAGCTTCACCCAATCCAGATGCGACTGTCACAACTTTAATAGCGACAGGTTTGCCTAAACAATCCGACTACCTTGTCTGACGATTCGGAAAATTAAAAAGCAACCTACGATCACTATCGCGCTGCGCTGCATAGACAAAACCAAATCCACCGTCTCCGATATGTTTGCCAATCGTATATTTTTCATTAAATATCAACCACACCTCGCCTTCCATTTTTGCCACTGGGTATGTGGCATTTTGACGAGATCCATCATCTATATCATACATGAACAGATCAGAGGTTATTCGCATTAGTTTCAACGCTTACTGTATCCAATCGTGTACATCATGTTCGGAAAATACATTGTAAGTGATGAGAGAAGGAGAAGACGAGGCTTCTTTTTTTATGGTGTAAAACAAAACCTTATATACAATTTTTTTCCAACCATGATCTTGTCAGAATGAGTAGTTGAAAGAAAATGAGGAGGTTTTTTAACAAACGGGAGCGTATGAGTAATCGGTCAACTGATGAGTGAACAAAAACAAGCACAAATCATGCTATTGTGAATTTGGTAACTTCATGCAATATGCAGTTCGAATTGATGAGGCGAAAAATAACTACACCTTGACAATATACAGTTTCAGTAATTTTAACTTTCGAAAAAAAAAGAGTCGTCTGCTAATTATTATCGATAGAACACAGAATCGTTTTGTTCAAGAAATATTTCCATGTAATTGTGACCTACGTGTAAACGTAATAATGAGGTGAAAAGTTGAACGAAGTACTGTGTTTGTTTTATAACTAGCAATACATGTAACGATTTCAATTAACTTGTCCAGTTGTTGTTTGTGTATGGAAGAAAATTAATTTGTATATGAATGTCGTAGAGATTTTTATTATTTCGGAATGCATCTAAATATCCGATTGAATCACTTAATATAAATAACGAACGAAAAGAAAACAATCTAAGTTCTATCCATTGATGCATATGAAAAAGAAAAATTACGACGAAAATGTTCGAATATATGTGTGTAAGATTGTCTGTTTTTCCAGTTTACAAATAACTAATTTGTTGTTGTATACGTATGCTTGGCTAACCATGCAACACTAGCTCGATCTTCGGGAGTCTTCACGAGTGTATGTCGAAGAACATCTAGAAGATTTGGATCGTGCGACATACGCCGATCCACAGGAGGACGATGATATGGTTCATCAAGTGGAGGACGAGCCATGTATGTCATACGATAGAGTACCGCACCATAAGACCAAACATCTGTCTTTGTGGTCAACACCGTAGATCCTTGAGCAGATGTGACTTCAGGTGCTGAGTATGGCCGACTACCAGTTCGTTCAGTTCTAAATAAAACAATGATTATGCATGATGTTTGCTTTTTCTTGTCTGAACATTACATTTGTAGGACACGTTTAGCAATTCCAAGATCGCCTAGTTTGATCACATCACCGGGAAACATAATGAGATTTAATGGTTTAATATCTCGATGCACCTATTTATAGAAGCAATTAAACGAAGTAATGCACCAAAAATAGAAAACAATTACGATTTGTGCACGATGAAGAGTGACGGCAATTTCCATTAACTGTCGCCAAATATGTTTTCTCGTTGCTGGCAAAAGGTAAGGCCGTTGTGCGAGATATTTTTCGAAATCTTGTTGGCCAAGTTCCATAACCAAATACGCGACACCTAGTTGAGGATCAAAATCAACATCAAACATACGTACGATATGATCTGTCGTTTTCGTTAATTCTCTTGCTTTTTGAAATTCATTGACAACAGATTCAGAATTTCGACGCGCTCGGTCAGGATTCTCCGAATTCAAAGATACAACCTTCACAGCCACTAGTCGATCTAAACAGTCGAAGAAAAGTTCGGCTAGGGAAAGGAGCGTTCATTAAAAACAAATCAATTACTATCCGGTTGTCGATGAGCTGCATAAACGAAACCGAACGAACCATTGCCCAGATACCTTTCAAATATATATTGTCTTTTGTGTATCGTCCACGATTGCTTCGCCATATCTAATAATGCTTTATCGTCTCGATGACGATACGCTGGATGTTTTCTTCTTTTTCTCGGAGAGAAATCTAATCGAGAATAGATAACTGGCGAATTTGTCGAATTTTCTTACCGAAATGGCGTGGGCACATTGTCGACGATAACTTTATATACGTATTTTAAAATAGAAATCAAATAATGTTGTTGGAACGCGATACAAAGAAGTGCCAGAAAGAATATGCGATAGTAACATATGTTATGAGCAAGTAATTGGCATTACACGCATGTAGAACCTACCGATGAAGATAGAAAAACATGTTATTTCTGTAAATGTTAATGAAAAATGACAAGTGTTGATAATTTGTGAATCATGTTCTTGTGATAAATGATCAGAAAGCAAAGTTTTCATAGTGACGTATAATTAAAATGTTCGAGTTATATTGTCCAAGAAGTTATGGAACGAATGATAGACACAACGATTCATAATGACATTGAAGTACAAAAATTCAGCAAAGGAGAAAATGAACTCTGAAATTCCTATGCGAACAGTCTTAAAACACACAAGTCGATTTTTCTAAGGCAATAAAGTGTAAGGATGTGTCAGAAACCAAAATGCATTCGGTCTCTGTTGGGAATCAAGAACAAGTGTGTGTCGAAGTATATCGTGAAGATGTAGATCACGTGTTTGATGTTGATTTAACGGTGGACGATAACATGGTTCATGATAATCAGGTGGTGCCATATACGTCATACGATAAAGCACCGCTCCCCATGACCAGACATCAGCTTTTGATGTATTCAACGTTATGTGATGTTGTGGTATGAGCGTTACTTCGGGTGCTGAGTATGGCGCACTGCCATTGGGTCCCATTCTAAGCAAACTGATATTGAAGATGTGGTTTAATCATGAATGATTACCTTCTCCCGTATGCTTTCTGTGCAATGCCCATATCGACCAATTTGACGGTTCCATCTGGAAACATGACAAGATTTTGTGGTTTAATATCGAAATGTACCTATAAGGTAAAAGGAATCGTGTGATTGTTGTGAGAGAAAAAAAAATACTCAAATTACAATTAGATTCATTTCCAGTGTAACAGCGATATCAACTAACTGTTGCCATATCGCTTTTCTTTCTAACGGTGGCATTACCAGTCGTTGTGAAAGATATTTCTCCAGATCTTGTTGGCCAAGTTCCATTACAATAAAAGATAGGCCAGTTTGAAAATGGAAATCGAAATCGTACATATGAATAATATGATCCGATGTCTGCGCTAATCGTCTGGCCATTCGAATTTCATTGAGAACAGCTTCGGAATTCTGCACGGATAGTGCATTATTTCTCGTTGCTAACGAAATGACTTTGATAGCCACTGGACTGTCTACAATGATTCAAATGCCATCAAGCAATGAATAGGATGGAATAAGTTTCACTCACCATCAATAGATCGTCGTGCTGCATAAACAGCTCCGAATGAACCGTGGCCTAGTATTCGATCGATGAAATAGTCGTAGCCATTTATTGGCAGTACGCGATGTTCGAGTGATATGGAAACAATTGTGAATCGAGCTCGATTTCTAGCAGCTTTATTTCTTACTTAGTACAGACAGAAAAGCGCAGTATTAGAATACAAAATTTTATATTGGCAGAAATTCTTACTATGACGAAAGGCACCCATGTTCAAATCAATTGAATATGTCAATGTGATAAATGTCAACGAACAGAATAACGTTCATCAATGAAAGTCATTAAAAAAGGCGTATTCGATAGATTGATTGATAATGAAGTGGAAATGTATGTACGAAGAAAACTGAACAATGAAATATAACTATGACAAATCAAATAACAGCGTAGGATGTAAATTGAGCATTCGACTGTTTCATACGAGGTCAAGAGTTCTCAGTCCTGATATAGCACTCGTGATTATAATGAGTGATCATACAAATATATTTTATTTATTTAAAGTGCAGCAAAATAAAACAAACTATGATATTACGTGAATAACTACACAGTTCTTAATAGAGGAAAAGACAAACACACTGAATTGGCTAGACAAAAAACAATGTTCATATCGGCATCTGAAGCTTTTAACGTGGACGAACTGATGTAGCACGTACGGTTGATGCAGCCCGATAATTGACAGTTGATTCGCGCATTTCACGCTAGAAAAAGACATTATTTTCATGATACTTTTCTTCTTTTTTTCTAGCAATTCTACTTACTGCCGGAGATGTGCGACTCAGACTAACAGAAGATCGATTTTTAGCTCGTAATTTGCCCAGTTGATTTTCCGCCATGTCCGCTCGCTCAGCTGAATCCTCTACAACAGAGCATCTCATTTCCTAATTATTATTCTCGAATTGGTAACCACTTACCCAGTTCAGTTTGAACTTTGCGGTATTTTGCCAAATTGACAGCAGCAATTTCCTCTGAAACGAAATCAAACATGTTTTAAATGTTATAATAGATATCGTAAACGACCTACCAGCTTCTTCAACTTGACGTTTATAGACTTTGATTTTAGCTTGTAGTTTGTCGTTGAGATCTTGTAAACGCAGATGATTTTTTCGATCTTCTTCTGCTTGAAAGGCTAAATCTTTCAAACGGCGATCATTTTTACGTAGTTCTTTCAAGGTCTCTTGATGGCGATGTTGTTCTAGTTCATTTTCATTTTCTAATTCATGAATCTAAACAAATCATACCTTTCAAATTCAACATCAAAACATTAGAAATGTACATACGCGCTGTTCGAGTTTACCAATGACCCGTTTGCCACCTTTGAGTGAGTTTCCTTCGGTTTCTTCAAGACGTCCTTGAAGATCTTTGATTTGTTGTTCAAGACTTTTACGTAATCGGTCAAGATGAATGGCATGTTCTTGCTCTTGACGTAATTCGTCTGCAAGACGAATAGCATCAGCACCTAAAAACATAATACAACTTTGAATTCATCGAGCTCTACTTTCAAACACCTACTGGCTTTCTTCGATTGTTCTTCGCTATTCTTCAATTCGCTAAGTGCTTCATCCAAGTCGGCCTGCATAGCTGTTGTTGCTGATTCTAATTGCCGTTTTTGTGATGCTAAATTGGCATTTTGCGTACTTAAATCACTGATACGATCAGCAATGTCGTGCAATTCCATTTCCGCAGCCTTTCGCGCACGTTCAGCTTGTTCTAAAGATGTATGCAGTTCTTCAGCTTCGCCACTAATAGCGTTAGCACGGCGTTCAGCAGCGGCTGCAGCTTCGCGTGCTTCATCTCGTTGCTGTTGTTCGAGTTCAATTTGCGTTTGTAGATCTGTTAATTGCTGTTGAAGCCGTTTGAGAGCTTTTTGAGTATCGGCATTGATACGATTCGAATGATCAAGTGCAATCTCAAGTTCGTTGATATCAGTTTCAAGTTTCTTTTTCTACAAGAAAACAAGAAGAAGAAGATAGGGTGTCCTAAAGACGGATATTGCAAAGCGAAATACTTGTTTGAACGCCTCAGCTTTAGCACGTGATTCAGCATCCAGACTCGCTTGCATGGATTCCAGTGCACGTGCATGATTGCGTCTTGTATTTTCGAATTCTTCTTCTTTTTCATGAACTCGACGGTCGATTTCTTGACGAACTGTACTCAGTTCCATTTGTGCGCGAAGAACTTTCGCTTCTTCTTGTTCGAGCGCTGACTCAGCTTCTTCCAAAGCAGCTTGAAGTTCTTCCTTTTCTAATTCGGCACGTTTACGAGCTTTATCAAGTTCATGAACATTCTTTCCACCATCACTCAACTGATCCAGAAGATCCTGTAAGAGACTAGTTGAATCGATTTTCTTCGTCTGAAATAAATATCTTTACTTTGATTTCGTCTGCTAAATTCTTATTCTCTTTGCGAAGTGCTTCGATTTGTTCATGAGATTCTTCATATTGGGTTTTAAGTTTAAATAATTCAGTTGAATAGTGGCGTGCTTCTTTCTGTGATTCTTCAAGTTCGATTGTAATATCTTCGCACTTTTGTCTCCATTCATTGATCAATTTATCGAATTGTTTTTGTTTCTTATCCATCGAAGAAGCATCTAGAAGATGAAAATTTAGATCAAAATCAACTATGTGAGATACTGACTAGTATTAGCACGTTCAACATCGACCATAAGATCTTCGACTTCCCCTTGAAGTCGCGCTTTGACTTTCTCCAATGAATTGCATTTGTTTAATGCAGCTTCGACTTGTTCTTCGGCTTCAGCCAACTTCGATGCTAATTTTCGTTTCGCTTCTTCTAATTCCTCGCTACGAGATACACCTAAACATAAATTCAGTCATCTATCAATTAACGAGAACAATGAAAAATCAACCTTCGGATTCATAACGAGCTTTCCACTGCTGAACTTCCGAATTCAGTTTCGTCACCTGTCTTTGAAGTTCACTTTTAGCCTCCTGTTCTTCATCAAGTTGTTCACGAGCCTGTTCAAGATCGGCGGTTAAATTACGTAACTGTGTATCTAAATCATCAATTTCATGAACTTCCGTTGGAAGAAATAAACGATGAACACTTACTGGCTGCACCTTTTCCACGTAATGCATCGTCCAATGTTCTCTTCGCGTCATCCAACTGTTGCTGTGTCGTGGTTTTCGTCTTTGTCAGTACTGCTATTTGATGTTCGGCATCTTCAAGTTGTCGAGTGAGATCAGAATTTTCATTCGATAACTTCGACTTTTGTTGATTTAAATCATTCAATTGGCGAACGTTCTCTTCCATTTTACTATTGATATCGTTTAGTTGCTGTTCCAATTGTTTCGAGAGTTTCTCAGCAGCGAGTTTACCTTTTTGTGAATGGTCAAGTTGGGAGCGTATATCATCAGCCTCGGATTTCACCGTTTGCTTTTCTTTTTCTAAACGATTCTTGATCTTTTGCAATTGATCAATCTGTTCACCCATTTCGTTGACAGCATCCTGGTGCTTTTTCTTCAATTGGGCTGTAGTTGCTTCATGTTGAAGATTGGCTTCTTCTAAATCTCGCCGAAGTTTACCTAATTCGGCTTCACGCTTTTTGTTCATTTCAACTTGTGTCGACGTTGCGCCACCCGCTTCTTCCAATCGATCGTTCATTTCGTCCATTTCTCGGGTTAAATCAGCTCGTTGTTTTTCAGTTTTTTGCCGTAATTGTCTTTCTGTTTGAAGTTCTTCTTCCATCTCTTCCATTCGACTTTGTAATTCTTTGATTTTCTTACTGAGATTTGCTGCTTGACCTTGTTCGCTATCCAAACGTCCACCCATCTGCTGAATTTCTTGGTCTTTTCTTTTTAGATTCTCCTCTATTTCTCGTTTCGATCGTTCAACATCTTCTAGATTGCTCTGTAGAGCTTTCAAATCTGTTTCGAGTTTGCGTTTATTCTTATCCAGGTCAGCTCGAGCCTTCTTTTCTCGTTCTAACGAATCTTCTAATTCATCGAGCGTTTGCTCTAATTTCGTTTTGACTTTGTTCAAATGATTGACTTTATCTTCTTCACCTTGTAATTGCTCGGTTGTCTTCGCATTTTGCTCTTCTAAACGTTTACGTTCACGTGTTAATTTTGCTATCGTTTCATCTTGATGAGCAATTTCGTCTTGTAAGGTATGAATTTGATTATCGCGTGTTTTACATTCATTTTCCGATTTTTGAAGGTTTAAACGAATATCGTCGATATCCTTCTTCAATCCATCAATATCATGTTCAAGTTTCTTCTTCTTACTATTCAGCTCCTGGGCAGTTTCTTCTTCTTGAGTACACCGTTCTTCTAGATCTTTGATTTGTTGCTCAAGATCAGCTTTTTGTGTCACTGGAAAAAGACAAAAGACAAATCTATTTTGCCAAAACGACTGAGTTTTCCTACCTAAACGAGTGTATCGTTCTTGAGCTTCCGATGATCCAGTACGTTCGGATTCTAGTTGTTGAAAAATATCATTCTTTTCTAGAACAACCATCAAAATAGATAACATATCTCCCTGGAATACGAACATCCTTAGTTTACCTCGTACTAGTTTCGAATTGCTATCTTCCATTTCTTTTCGCAACTTTTCTTCTTTCGCCAATGCTTCTCTCAACGCTTTGAATTCTTCTTCAAGTTTCTTCATCTCTTCTTCCTGTCGTGCGACCGACAGTAAAGGTTTGACTTTCGTATACAATTTCCACCATGGCCAATTACGAAGTGACAAGTATTTACGACAATTACGCTGCAAAACCGACAATGCTAAGCGTTGATCTAACATTTTCCTATAGGATCGTTTCATAATAAAACCACGTATTCGGGCTTGTAAAGACGAAATCACTTTCGATAAAGCTGCATCGCGTAGATCTTCCAATTGACCTAATGTTCCTGCTTTGAAGAAAACCTTTGTATTACCGCAACGATACAGTTCTTCGTTCAAAGTGATCGAAGTCAGGATACTTTCTGTAGCTTTTTTTGCATCGACAAATCCTTGGGGAATGGCATTCGGTGCCAAAATAGAATACCGTTGCTTGAATTCCGAGTAGATCATTCGATTGGGAAAGCCTTTTCGACAAATACGAATACCTTCAAGGACACCATTACATGTCAATTGATGCATGACTAGATGGGCATCGAGCACACCACCAGTTTTGATTTCGTTGGGAATAATACAACGAACGAAATNGCGAGTTTCGCTCGAATGAATTACGAATACCTTACTTCTCCTGTGCCAGTTTTACATGTTACTTGATCATCTTTAGTACTCTCGATTTCAGCAGCAATGAACGACTCTTTTGGATCTGGTATCCAACATGCTTTCTTAGCATCGAACGGTTGCGATCGAAGTTTAATCTTTTCTTCCTGTGGCAATGCTAGAAATTTCATTGCTGATATAAATTCCGGATCATTAGGATCATGAACCATCCTATTCCAATAGATAAGACTTCAACAAGATCTTGTTCAAGTTCGAGTAAACTTACCCTTCTTGCACCATGATTTCAAATCGTTGAGAATATGCTTAGAAACGGATCGAGTGGCTTGCAAATGAATATGCCGCCAATAATTTAGTCAGTGTTTATATAGATGAGTAATTTGAGATGAAGATATCATTGACTTCTCATCGTTTTCTGCTTGTTATTTTTATCCTCGATTATAACGTTAAATACAATGATTTGCTCATATGTATCGGATGCATAAGCACAGCAGATGGCCAAGTAGTAGGAAGAATTAGATGGCATTTATCTTCTATTGGTAATAGAATAGGATGTTTATGATTTTTGTTCGACTTGATTACGGATCTCAGTGAATCGAACTTGATATAGGCTCGACTTGAAGATAGTTAAACTAATAAATACACACTAAGAAAAAAGATCTGTAAGATCCAATGTATCATTGCATCGAAGTAGATTAATGATATATTCGAATTCATATCTAGTATATAAAACTATATGAAACGTTTGCTATTGGTGACGTAGCCAAGACCTGGTACTGTCAGACAAACGAGAAAAATCTGTAAGAATCACTTGGTTTTTTAATAATATTTTCATAGTAGCTAGAGGAGATTGAACTCCACATGTCAGTAACGTCCGAAAACTGTTATGGAAAAGCAGATAATGAAAATATTTTTACAGATTGCCTAATCATCGCAATCAAGTAAACAAACAGAAGACTGTTTTACAAATAATATGCATATATTTGACACTCTCACTCTCTTAGGAACATTGATGCAGAAATAGACCTCTTAGAATAGGCTCCTTTGTACCAGAACTAACTCTTTTCAGGCACTTATGCAGGAAAATTCTTTTGAACTTTAACTTCGTTTTATAAAAGCATTCATATATTAAAGATATTCTCTCTCGTTAAAGAAAGAGAATACCTCGGACGGATTTTACATTGTTGGAAAACGGTTGTTTACGGTGAATATGGATTTATAAATCTTACACGACATCGGTAAGTCAGCAAATAGGACAAGATTATCTATTAGGCTGGGCCATGTCTCATGACAATTATAAAACGTAGAATAGTACAAATGCCTGTTCGTATATCTCAAAGATGATCAATTAAAAGAAAAACAAGTACTTTTTTCAAACTAATACTAATCCCTTCCTTTTCTACTCTTATCGCTCTGATTTACAATCAATTCTTCTTCACATCATGTCTACGAGTAATACGACAACAGCGAAAAGCAGTACACGATCAGTAGAGACTCTTATCGTGTCTTATTTTTCGCTTGCTTTGGTCATTTTTGGTACATCGGTGAATTCACTAACGTTTATCACTCTTCGTCGATCGAAATTTCGAGAAAGAAAAGTCAGACTGATTCGACATTATCACGTTATACGGATGGAACTTTGATAATTATGTTTATCCAATTTATGGCTTTTACCTTCAGAGAACATCACTCGGTGTCTGAAAGTTTCTTTTTCTTTCTCAACTATTTTGCATCACAAGTGTCAGTTTGGTCGCGTATATATTCATTTGTCTTGATCAATACTTAACATTAACTCGACTTCATCGAACATGATTCAATGATTCGAAACATGTTTTCATCATTATTGCAAGCATCTTGATCTTTTTCTTTCTGCTCAGTTTACACATCATCATCAAGCTATCGCTATTACACTAGTCATTACAACAGTTCTCTTTTTCATCATGACGACACTAGGAACTATTGCATTTGCATTTTTCTTCAACTGTAGTAGAGTGATTTTACGATCTATGGATTGCATATCGTATGGATATCAAGTACTTTCATTTCCATATTGTTAGGCTGCTCGTTATTTGAACGCAACTGAGTTGAAGCTGCTAAATGCTGGACAAATATTTACCCGTTGTCTCATCTTTGTATTTCGGATAAGTATGTGTTGACTATCTTGACATGTTCAGAACCAACACTTCTATGAAACGATAGAGATAAAAGAAATCCCAGAACTATCATTTGTGCCACATTTGACAATGAAATAATTGTATTTCAGTTTGACAAAATATGATTTTTCAATTTATTGATCAAAACGAAGAAATAATAAATAAGATCATTAGAGTGTTTCTATACAACACAAAACAAATGCAGGAAAGAAGATCAAATGTCATCTTCGATCTTCATCACTTCCATCAACATTCATTTCCACCAAAAATCCTCCATTGACACTTTTACATTTGGTAACGAAATCCGGTAGTTGATTCACCATATGCGAATGACGTGTGGACATTTGCGATGAAGGCGATGATGATGAACCTGTTTCATAGCTTCCATGGTAACCAAGATCTGAACTATGATTATCGACCTTCTCGTGATGATAATAATTCAAATAGTATTCATTGTCCTGTGGAATATGGAGAATCTTATATGTTTGAGATTCCGGTGAAGATGTATTCACTACAAAAAAAAGAAGAATTGCAATTGTATCGTTCGGATAACAAACAGAAGACTTACTTGTATAAGTATCGGATGTTCGACGATTGTAATAGATCGGTTTGATTTGAACGATATTTGCGATTTGCTGATGTTCGACCGAAAAGGAAGATGTGGTATTCGTCGAACCTGACGATGTTAACTGTTGCGATGATGAGCATAACAGTTTTTTTCTTGCGATAATTGCCGCTTGATGTCGTCGACGATGTTGTCGAAGTAATATACAAGTTACAATTATGCATAGAAATAGCAGAAGTGTTATGATAAGAACAGTCAAGCCTAAGATCAGGCCGATTGACTTCGGTTGCGAATATTTGACAAGAACTTTTTCAAATGTTGAAAATGCAGGTATGTTTGTATCACCGATTGCCACGATAACACTAATTCTCGCTTGTTGTGTAGGAATACCATAGTCTTCAAGAAGAATTTCCAATTTGAATAGGGACACTTGATTGATTTGCCGTGTCATGTGTAAACTTCCATTCGGATAGAGTCGAAATAATGAATTAGAATCATTGTCTAGTAGGGAATATTTCACTTTTCCGTTATCACCTGAATCGAGATCTGTTGCATTGAAGAGAATGATTTCATTGAGAAATGGACTTCGTTGTAAATCGAGAAATATTCTCGTCTGACTGTCGTCGGTTAATTGTGGAGAATTATCATTGATATCTTCGATGTTGACGATCAGTTGACAAGCGTTTTTATTTTGATTTTTGATTGGGAAACCTTCGTCTTCCAAATCGACAATAATGAAAAATGTTTTCGAATTTGATTCGTAATCGAAAATTTGTCGAGAATAGATTTCGCCTGTTTTAGAATTGATCTCAAACGGCCATGAAGAATTTAATCGAATAGAATAATTGATTGTTCCATTCACGCCTAAATCAACATCAGTCGCATTGATTTGAACAAGTGAATTCGTAGTCGAAGAGTTTTCTCGAACGGATATTTGTTGTATGCGAGATAAACATTGAGGGATGTTATCATTGATATCCAAACTAAAAAGGAAATTGAAGAAATTTGTCGAGACTTTACATTACAAGACACTTACACTTCAATTTCAACTTGAACTTCAGTTTCCCACTTGGGCTCTGCAATGTTGATCGCTTTGGCTTTTAACTGAATTCGAGAAATTTGTTCGCGATCTAAGGGTTGAATAAGAGTCAATCGTCCTGTATTAGAATCGATTTTCACGTATGAGTTCGGCTCTAGTTCGTATCGGTTCATGGCATTTTCACCTTCGTCAGGATCAGTTGCATTGAGATATCCAAGAACGATTTGGGAATTTTCAGTTGGATGTTCAACCATGTGGTAATTTGCTAATTCTTCAATGGAGAACTTCATTGGATTCGATGGAAATTCACTTGGATTGTCATTTAGATCCAATAGATGAATTGTTATGTCAGAAATTGAGGTTAGTAAAGTATCTGTTGCGACGAAACGAAGATGAACTTCTCGTTGAATCTCTCGATCATATATTCCTTTCTTTGCAATCAATATATACGAATTGATTTGACTGGACGGAATCAATTCGTATTCTTGTTGAAGTTTCGAATCTAAAGTCATCAATGAAACCGAAAGTTTCGTTGGAATCGAATCTTGATCAAATAGTCGAATGTAACCGATAGTTAAATTCTTAATTTCCGTGTTTTCATAGATAAATAAGGTTTGGTTTTCATATTGAAATCGTCGATTTGGAATAAATGTGATTTCAACAGGGCAATCATTGACATCAGCGATCGAGATAGATAACCAAGTATCGGTATATAATGATTGAGGTAAACCAGAATCCGAGGCACGGATGAGAAATCGATACGAACGCACGGTTTCATAGTCCAACGACGAACGAAGACTGACAACTCCCGTATTTGAATCGATTGCAAATGGAAAGGATGAGATACCTGGAGGTTGAACAATGGAATAATGAATCAGACTATTCAAACCTTTGTCAATATCTGTTGCAGAAATGGTTAGTAATTGCGTTCCAACCGGTGTATCTTCTGGTAATGACTAAAACAATAACATTCGTTTCAGATGAAGGCAGAAAATGCATTTGATATTCACCTGAATGGAATATTCCGTTTGATTGAATTTCGGTGCATTGTCATTCTCATCTAGAATCCAAACGGTAACGTTCATTCGACTACTTCGTACTTGTTTTAATCCATGATCGACAGCTTCGATAAGTAAATCATATTGTTCTTCCAATTCTCGATCTAATGCATGTTTTAGTATCCCATAGATTGCGTATTCATTGACGGATAAGTTGATAATGTTCAATTCGAAATAATCCTCATTTTCTAAAAGTTTGAATGATAATTGACCATTGACGCCCGAGTCCGCGTCAATCGCACGTGCGATTGGAAATCGATGACCGATTTGAATCGATTCCGAAAGGGAAATATTTGTTTGAATATCCAGAAACTGACAGGCATGATCGTTTAGATCGGTGATGGTGATATTAATCGAAGAGAATATTGGTACAGTCTTGTTATCATTAGAAAATAATTCTAATAGAAACGAGCAATGATCACATGAACAGATATTTTGTGCACACCACGCATCGCGATCGATGGTTTTCGTCAGAATTAAATCACGATTGTTGTTGGTTAAATTAAAATTAGATTGAAAATTAGTTAGTAATTCATACGAATATGGAAAATGATAAATTGCCTGGTTGATTGGCGATTTCTCTTCGAGAATAATTGAATAATCGAATGCGGAAACCAATGGGAAAAGAAGAAAGAGTACAAACATCTACAAAACGAATTGATTAATGATAGATTGATCGAGTGAAGACAAATTCACCGTCCCTCTCGCTCCTTCTCTCATAATAATAACAACTTTCGAATGAAAATGAACTGACTTTTCGATCCATGGGTCATTCTTTCTGTTTATATATAAAAACATAGCTTGCGGCCTACGCTGATTTCCACGCGTATGTCGAAATCATAACAAAAACAAGATGNTAATATTAATTATATAGAGAATGAAGTAGGATGTTTTCTCTTCTCTTTCGCTCATTTATTAAATGGATGAAATGACCAATGGGCAATTGAAAACAGATGGTCAATGAACAACAAATAACGAAGAAAGAGAGAGAGAGAGAAGGAAAGGAATGGCAATGATGATTGCATCACGGGTGTGCCCACACAGCCATGCACGAGAGAGTTGTTTTGAACTCAATTAAAGATTTACTGCTGTTCAATTGATTATTTCAAGGACTATGCTGATTGGTCATATCTGATCGGTTTTTAATCGTCAATTGTACTAGACTTTTGTGTGTTATCAATCAAAGAAATGTATACTCCATCGACGAGAGTAAAAGGTGTGAAATTAATATGCTCGATTGATTCGTTTTACTGAAACAAATTCTCGTATTTGACATGGTCTGATATGAATCAATTAGCAGCACTCAATTCAAACTGGAGAGAAAGGGAACACTAGGAAAGAAAAGTCTTCATCAAATTATCTTGTCGTTTTTCTGTGCTCCGCTATTCTCCAAAGAGACAATATACATGTGTCAATGTCTAGACTTAATCGTTGATGGACGGCCCCTTGCGGTGTATTCCAATCATATTTGTGTATGTATATCATGCTGAGTATAAGACATTCTTGATGATCGTGATTATTCTTCTCCCAAGACTAACTAATTTTTTGTTTTTCTTACCCGATGCGATAAGAGTGCAAAAGATTTTCTCCGATTTTTTTTCTGCTTTCTCAACGATCTTCACACGTGATTCAATTGTATCTGCGTGTATATGGATACATTGAGCATATAACACACTCATCTGTTTACTCTCTTCACACATGGTGTTACAAAATGGAGTGAAGAATCCATTACATATTTACACTCATCTTCATCGAAGAGGGAAAACGTTTAAACGATTCGCGTGACAAATTATTATCTGAATGGTTAATCTAATGTTTTTGTGTAAAAGGAAACTCACGATGACGAGTTAGTCAACTGATGGCTATCGAAAGGTTTATCAGTGGAAAAAAATCTATACAATTAAACATTAAAGAATCGAAGATGTTCTTTTTCGAACTCGCTGAACACCTGTCGTTATTGACTTCATTTGTAGTAATAGCATTGCCTTTTGTTTTAGAAGAAAAGAATAGTTTGAAGGGAATTTTTTCAATAAAATGCGTAGTTTCGTTGCAAGCCATAAACAAATCACGTTTCTTTTCGATAACATGCGAGACCGTTCTTATGTATAATAAAGCATTGTCATAGGGATTGTTTGAAAAAGAAAAGGAAGAGATTACATGTTATTGCACCATTGTTTTTTTCTTCGGGTTGTTTTGGTGTTTGATGAAATCAGTTGTGTTGTTTAGGAAAAACGAATATATACTCTTCAATGAATAATTTGCAAGGAATATTGGAACCATCCACAGATCTACCAGCATTAAGAGTAAAGTTAACATCATATTTTGATTTGGATTTTAATATATATTGTAATCAAATTGATTTGAATAGGAAATGGTGGATGAGTTGCATGGATTTGCACCTGAAGACAAATGTACAAGTAATACTAGTGAGTCAACCGATTCCAGTTTGTATTCGAATATGTACTATAATTTTTGTAGATTCATCGAAGGATAGTATCCAGGTAGACAATGCAATTTTGTATGGAACATCACCAGAGGCAAGAGAAAGTTGTAGAGGAACTGGAGATATAGATTCACCGAGAACGTCAAATGAAGGAGGAATCGGTAAGATCTGACATTATGGAGATGAAACTTTTTCGAACATTGTTTTAATTAACATAGAAAACCTTCTTGAATCTGTTAATTCTACTGCTAAATGTCTGTCATGCGAATTAAGTGATCCAGCACCTCCCGAACTTTCACCAAGTCAAACACAACCTGCTGAACTATCAATAACTGTAAACACGTCTGAGCCACAAACTGTTACTGCACAGTCGACAGTTGCATCACCAGCTGGTAGGTTTATTTGAGTGCAAAGTGTTTATTATTTCTGCTTCTCCCATAGTGTCACAACCAGTCACAACGAATCAACTGAGGAAACCACATATCATGATAAGTTACAATCGATCTTGTCAGAAAACATGCGAAGAGATTCGTAAGCATCTTAGAGTAAGTGGACGGTTATGCTAAAAGAGAAATAACTCGCGTTTATTGTTTTAGGGTTTGAAATATATTGTATGGATGGACGTTTACGACATGCGTAATAATTTTATCCAAGGAATGGCTCAAGCAATTGCAGATTCCTATATAGTTTTGATGTGTCTCAATCACAAATATGATCAGAGTTTTTGGTGTCAAAAAGGTAATCTATAAACATGTTTATTCCGATGAATCCGTACAATATCTTGACGTTTATATAGAAGCAGAACGTATCAGTATAAAGCAAATCAAATTTATTCCATGTATTATGGAAGATAATTACATTCCTTCGGATTGGTTGAGTCTTCTGCTTGGTGGTAATATCAAAATCGACTTTTCCGATAGCAATAAATTTAATGAATCATTCCAAAATTTACGCCAACAAATCACTTATATCGAAGAAGAATTAGCCACTAGTCCACGTAAGTCTCATGTGCGTTCGTTTACTAGATCAGAATGAGATCGAATTTACCTTAGGACAAACCCCACCACCCACTCCAACGGTGCAAATCGCTCCGAATACGACTGTTCAAACATTCGATAACATTCTTCGTAGTTTCAAAACATGGGTTGAAGATAACCGTGATGCGTTGAAACGTTGTGATCAAAACGAATCAATTCGTCTGATCAATGAACTTATTCAAGGATTAGATAATGGTCAAAACACTACCGATAGTGAGAATAAACGTGAGCTTCTTCGAAAAGTACTTTCAACAACATCCCAAAATCAATCGAATCTACTTTCACAACTAATCAATAGTATAAATAATTCCTGTTGGCTTGCCATCAGTGTTACACTTACTATAATGGCGCTATGGGCTGCGAAAATTATTTTTGACAAGAATTAAGTTCCGGTCTACGTTTTAAATAAATTTTTATTTTGATCATATAAAAACACAAGTAAATATTCAAACTATAATATCTCGAATATTTTTCCATGACGCTTTGTTCGACTGAGCATTCACATGGTCAACAACTAATTCTAGAGAATGCTTGATCTGATTGGATAGATTCGGTGAAACATGTCGACGTAATTTCAACAATTCGTCACGCGTATAGCAATGTCTTGACTTTTGCATTGAGATGTCAATTGGTCGTCGTTGTTCACCTACTAGTAATGATTCAAGTAGGATAGTGGAACCTTCCAAGTTCTCAGCGATGGACAATAATTGATCGCGACAGAATTGTATATCATCAAGAGAAGAGGAATTGTTGGAAAGATGTCCAAATCGGATACGTGATGCAGTTTGGGAAATATATTTACAAAGAGTAAAAAGATGGTCGAAGTCTTGATGAGAAGATGTTGATGCAATCGCCATGTTGGTCGTGAATGACATCAGACATCGACATTACTCGTTTCGACACATGAGTCATTTCGTGTTGGCAATTTCATTGAATGAGTCACAGGAAGAAGTGAAATGCTTCGAATGAGAAAAAACCGAGAGAAAAAGAATGATCCCTCATTTATTACGATAAACGAAAATTTTCCAGATTACAAAAGCAAACTTTCAGTTGAAAAGTTTAATTTTGTAACAAGAGATAAAGTGTACGGTGAAGGACAATGTCTTAGATAAGATTTCAACTTTAATCGGCCATCATTTGTCACGTTGAGTCAGAGGTACCATTAAACTTATCGCTGTAGTTTGACTACTCGATGTTTTCCTTTTACTAACTGACTTCTTCGTAAGATTTGCTTTCATCTCCTTCCAAACCCGGCGTGAACAGAGGAAACCGAAACAAATGAATATTCCCGGAAGAGAATTAATCACTTCAAATAAAATCCACGCCCACGTCTGTCGAATAACAACTGCGTTAATCAAGAGAATCCATTGCAAGCCCATCAGTGATGCTAAACGTGCGTAAATCATCACGTAACTATCATTGGATGACGTATTCGCGAGTTTCGCCGCTTTGCGAGAATCATGAATAGCAGATATTGTTTTGATAAATAGAATAATGATCAGTAAAAGTAAACAACCGATCGGGAGAAGGAAAAATGTGATTAACGCTTTCGGTTGAGATATCGAACAAAATGAATAGCCGTAATTGGGCGAAAAACTTGACTGTGGAGAGAAGATTTGGATTAGACAAGCAAGAAGGATGACAAATCCTGCTGAACACCAGACGAGAACATTGTAAACCGATAAATATTGATTATCCGTTAGGAGCTTTTCTCGTGAACCAAGTTGTTGATGATGAAATGTTGAATGGATGCCACTGGCGATAATAAATAACCAAAAGAATGAAGATAAATAAAAATAATGAATCAAAATACCGAATATTAAACAAGGAAGACTAAGCGTATGAAGATCCGATGTCATCAAAAATATCGTTTGACCAAGAAATATTGAAATCGACAGACATAGAAGACATTTACCAGGAAGATTATGCAAAGAAGAAATTGCACGGAATACAATCATGAATAAAAAGAGAAAGAAAAGTGAGATCGATGTGCAAAACATGGATAAAATATGACGATAGAATGGAAATGTTGGTCGAAGTCTTTTCCGCTGATCGGCACAGAAGAAAACTTGATGATCGTTCAGGAGTGCATACTGATGTTTAGTTAAATAAATCGACTGATTGATTAAATACAAGCTTCCATTATGAAATCGAATAAATTTGTCCAATGTTAAAACCGGATGGTCACATTTGAAGGAGAGAAGGATTTGTTGATGAGATTCTGGTGATGGTAAGCACTGCTTTTGAAATAAATGATAATATTCAGTCGACTTTGTGCAATTATAAGCTACTGAGTAGATCATTTCATTTGAAAGATTCGAATGGAAGTTTCTCTTAAGAAGAGCTGGATTGAAGAGAATAGATAATGGAGGAAATAGTCTTTGTTTGCTGGGTATTCTTCCAGAAGGAGGTGTTGGATCTAAACAAGTGATTTGAGTAGGAGACTTGCGATGACAATCTGCACAATATTGATTTGGATATGTGACACGTGTGTTATTGTCATAGCGGTAAGCATTACTAGCTAACAAGCATTTCTGTGCCAGTTCAGTTGGTGTTCCAATAGGACAAGTTCTTGGAAGAACTTTTTTACAAGCTCGAATGAAGACTGAAGGTCGATCTAGGCCCGAAATTTGTGGATAATCCACTGATTTCGTACAGTTTCCTGTTAGATTATTAAGATAATAATTCACATCTTCGTTCTTATTCAATATTACTTCGTGAGAAGATATATTCAAATCTTCACGGCAAATCGCGATGTATCTCCAGTATTGTATATGCGTATCTAGCTCATTATTGCAATAAGCACAGAAATAATTCCGATAAGTAATGTTGCTTTCTACACTTGTTACAGGAATGAACAAGGAGGGATTGGTTTGAAATGTTTGATCATGATGATTTCGACAATTGAGATCTGCGGGCGTTCCATGATAGATTCTCAAACAGCGAGTACGCATCCAAACGGATATCGGTTGAAATGTTAATGGTTTATCGTTCGATGTCGGCGAAAGAAAATCCGTACATTCGTAGAAATTCTTTGGAGAGGTTGTAAATGATTGTTGACAACAATCATTATATTGTTTACAATACGAGTCACAAAAACAATTTCGGGATTGAATAAACTGTTCAGTTTTGTAGATCGATGGAGAGATTAACGTTGAATTTGAACAAGAATCTCGAATTGAACATTGATCATGGTAATTACCATATGCCGAGAGAAATAGAAGAAGAAGAAATATGTACGAGGATGTCATCTACTAGTTTGATCTTGTCAAATGCGAACTTTGACAATATTTGGCGTTATTTGTCATAGCTATAAGATAGTAAATAATTGTCATCAGACGTTTGCTTTTTTTTCTGTTGTCATTTCTTTGACATCAATAAAAAAATAAGATAGGCACATAAAGGAAGAAAAACACTATGGTAGGTTACAATCATTAACTCCCTCTTCCTCTTTACATCAGAGAATTATTCATGACAAAATCAAACTGTCTGTGAATTCTATTCAATGATCAAAGATAAATCTGTTGAGAAATCTTTGTTGGACAGAATTGCAAAACAAAATTTCATGTGCACGAAATAGTTTTGTCATCATAGTCATTGTGTAACGAAAGACAACAGAAAAATGATTTCATCATGCACAATTATTTCGAAATTTCAAACCTTATTTTCCCACTGAATAATGAAATATTCATTTAACTAGTTTTTCTCTAACAAAACATGTCACAATCACTACCTTAAACATATTGATAAGATACTAGTGACTCATCACACAACTAAGTGATATCATGACAATGGACAGTATAAGATCCATGAGTTAGGCATGTTGAAGCACCACTCATTATTCTGTTCTGTCCCATCTCAGGTACACACGACAAGGAAAAAACCCTCAAATCATTGATGTTTTTTTTTCTTTTCTCTTCCTTTCTTTTCCTTGGAATCAAACATACAAAATATATATAGGTGTTTCTTTTTTGCTTTAGTTTTTACTTTTTCGTCTGCGTTTCTTTGTTTCACCACTGATATATATATAATCTTCACGAAAATAAAAACAACATTCTCGTTCATTTTTCTTCCTGTTGATATAAAATCATGAAACAACAACGAATCAAAACTAAAAGTAGGAAGTTTCGTCACGAATGATTCATGATTTTGCAAACACATATAACTGTCTCTTTAGAAAATAAAGATATTCTAAACGTACAGCTTGAACTAAAATGCAGGTAAGTGAAAACTTAATCGATTGAATGTTAGAAAAGAAATTAAAATTTATTTTAGTTGTCCACCTCTAACAAATCATTCCAATATACAAGTATGTTGTCTTTTGATTATTTCAAAATGTGTATATACAGATTTCGTGTAGTTTTCACGCCGATATCTTCAATGTCACAGTGCAATGCCTGTTCGTGCTCTACGATTATTCATCGAATCCACACTGCCTTATTCACGTATGATCAAAGTAAGTTAGTCATTATGTTTTCATTTCGTCTTCATCGTTCTTTGCATTCGTACAGATCTCAATGTATGACGCCAACGATCGCTTATTAAAAGATTCCGAACGTCTTTGCTCGCTTAGACAAACACTATCTGCGACGAATTATATTCCTGTCTACTTCACTCTGCTTAATACCGTTACGTCATTCGCAAATTGTTCTTGTATATCGCCCCCAATCGAATGTGAGCCATCATCAACAATCATTCAATCGAGTGTAATCGAACAAATCCTATCGACTTGCACTGTTATCACTCGGCCGATTTCTACTGCAGATATTTTCAGACCGTTGCCCACAGAATCAAATATCGCTCTTGATCCAACGACGATCGATCAAATAATGATGGAATACGGTGAAATATGTCCGTCATTGCCTAATCTAAAACGATGTTCAAGTATTCAAGACTATTCAATGGACGTTCCACTGGATCTCAGTTTGAAAAATCGTGCAATACAGTGGATCACAACCTAATGTTTTTATATTCATTTATTTCATCGGTAAATCAGAAGTTTTTTTTGTATGTTTAGTGAGATTTTTTTTCTTGTGTGACTAAGATGTGAACTCGATTAGATCATCCTACCATTTATTATTGTTTAAAATGAAGCAATAGCACAAAGTGAACCAGAAAAACAAACTGTAACGCATGAACTGAAAAGAGCAACTTCTGTTTCTGTGCAATTACATAAGACAACATCAAGAAAAACAACGAATGAACCGACCTAAGAAAAAGAGAGACGAAAATCGATGATGGAGAGCGAGGAAAAACGAATCTAAAAGAGTTTGTCTTATTAAGAGAACATTCTAATGACTAGAAAAGATCAATTTCGTCTATTTGATTTTGCCTTTCATAATTATAGTTATTGGCAATGCACTGTAGAAACGATTTGAGATTCCTACTCGTATTGAAATTTCGATTTGATAGGGGCAAATCTATGTATGTACACGTAAAAGAAATCAATTCGATCGACGAAAATGAAAAATTCGATGTAGAAAATGTTGATGATGATTATCGTCATGTCTTCGATTGCGGTTTGTGCTCGTTGCTGAAGGAGAATTCGACCGAATTGTTGTATGACCAGGAGTAACCGATGATGAAGTATTAGAGTTCAATGGGGGTAAATCATTTGCATCAAGTACTGTTATAATACAATTGCCTCGTTTATTTTGAGAATATTTCGTTCCTAAATTGAACAGAAATGTTTGGAAAAGATGCCTTTTTTTTTCAAAGGTAAGTTACCCGACGAATAGAGAGTGCCACTACGATGCTGTTCATCTCTTGAATGGATGATGATACGTTGATTGAACTGACGCCAACGAATACAAAGCTAAAGAAGAGCCGAGTGTAAGGAATAATTAGATATTTGAACCTACCTGAATGTACATTTTACATTGAACATAGAGAAAAACCTAAAAATACAAAGTTTGCTGTCTCTCGTACACTAACGAGCCGTTTTCTCTTACTAAACCGCCAGTGAAACCAATAGCAACCACGATGAGTTTCGTCCAAAACGGCCAATCTGTGGAAAAACAAAACCGATCTTTCGTCTTCTTCTATTTCAAAGATAAAATAGATTTTATTTACGAAGTTTGCCAACTTTGACTTCATCTCGAGTTTTTTCAATCAGCACATATAAAGACCAAAGAACACAGGTGACTGCAATTAAATTAAACGCTACTGAACACATCACTTTTCGTCGTTCGACGACATTCATATCCAATTTTTGCCACTAAACAAACATCCCAGCAAATTTTTCATCGTTTTCAGCGAACATCAATTCTACCTGTTTGAACGGTTTGATTTCTGAATGCATGATGAATTCAAATTTACATAATTCACATGATTTTACACCGGAACTTTTTATCCAACGTTGTAAACATGCTTGATGTAAATATTGCATTGTGCCCAAACAGTAACAAGGAGATATTAATGGCTCTTCAAGTGTACCTTCACAATGGCAAATCCGGCAGATATCAGGATAATCACTTGCTTTGGAACTTATAGATGAGAATGAACGCTTACTGGTCGACTCCGGTGGGATTAAAGGTGTTTCTACTATTGATTTTGATGTATTAGCTTCGTCATCGAGATTACTTGGAATATCCTAGAGAAAACGATTTAGATTGAAAAACCGTCCGGGATGTTATTTGGCCATTGCTCTTACTGATTTATCATTTGATAGTTCACTGCTTTGATTATTAACACCAACTGGGGTGCAAGCCATGACTGTTCTCTAAATGACACAAACGAACGTTTTGACAAATTTCTCACTTTTGTTCTTACTTTTTTCGTATCACGGAGTCGATGTTTTCAATGGACTCCAATGTTCTTGAAATGTTGTTGTTCAAAGAATTGATTCGTATTAGATTGGATCTTGTGACGCCATTATCCTACACAATATACTTTGACAGAAAAGAAGGATGTACTTGGCAACCAGTGACATCTGTCGGGCGAAACTCAACACGTAATGAAAAGAACAATCTTCTGTCTCTTCTCCACGGTATGTCGTACTTGAGAAATGCACTTAGTTTAGCTCACGATCTTTCAAGAGAAAAAGACGTCTTGATTTTAAATACTATTTATCCATGGAATGATATTTTCCTGAGCCTTTTGTATAGCAGCTCGTCTACACACTTGATTTGTCCTCACGCTATGTAATCCAAAGATGAGCATTGTGAGAATTCATCTTTTACTTATAGAAACGCTTCTTTTATTGTAAATGAAGATAAACTAACAACTACAAAGCTTGTCATGTTTTAGATTAAATCTCGTTCTGTTGATCGTAAAGCATTTCTAAATATACACCATTAGTCCATCCAAAACCATCTTGTGTTTCGTATTCACCACCTCCGGCTGGTTTATGAATGTCAACTACATCATATTTTTCCATCATTTTACCTGTGCTTTTGTAGACACGCTCGTTCAATGCCATCCATCGTTGACGAACTGTTCGAGCCAGACTCTCATAACCAGATGTTTGCAATAACGCACGATACCCAATGTATTCCATGGGTGCCCATCCATTTGGTCTATCCCATTGCTGTGTACTTTCTTTCGAAATTGTGGTTACGAGACCGCCATCGAATAAAAATAACTTTTCGACTTGTCCGGCCGCATGTTGAGTCTGTTCAGCTGTTGCCACACGTAACCATAATGGATAAAGTCCAGCTAATGTCAATCGATTAGTTCGTTCTTTTCGTACATAATTATAATCAGTAAAGAACTTCAAGTCATCCGACCACATGTATTGATGAATCGCCTGTCGACGTCTCTCAGCCTGATCGGTTTTACCTAAAATTACTTCCAAATGATATAGTAAGCAGTTCAGATCGATAGGAAGAATATCAGCTGTTCTCAGCGTTGATAAATCGTTTTCTTTGTCCATCCATCGGGAACTGAAATCCCAACCTGATTCTGCAGCTGCTCGTAAATGGGCATAAATATCCGTTGTTTGTGCACACCGAGCGGTTTCTGTATCTTCGCGAAAAGCTTCCGGTCTTGGACGAGTGTTTAAATCATCAAAATATCGATTCAAAACCGTTCCATTAGCAAGTACAACACTTCGTTTTTCCATCCAAAACTGGTATTCCATTGCTAATTCCTTTCGATACTTTTCTGTTTGTCCCAATAATTCCGTCATTAGGACAAAATAAGGCGGCTGCGATCGACCTCGATAATAATATCGATTTCCGTTTGGTATATGTCCAATGGTACGAATAAGATGTGCAAAGTTCTCCAACATGTTGTTTGCTAGTTCGATTTCATTCGATCGGACTAAACCCAACATCGTAAAATATGTGTCCCAGTAATAAAATTCTCGAAAACGGCCACCGGGTACTACGAATGGATGTGGTACGTCAATAAAAGATGAGAATTTTTCTTTCGTCGGCGATCGAGTCAACAACGGCCATAAACGACGGCAATGTTCTTCAATCGTGCAGTCTTTACTCTCAACTGTTGTTGCATTTGGTGGAACGAAATGCTCGAAAACAAACGACGGAAGATCGAAGTTTGGTTTGGATTTTTCTTTTCGATAGCATTCGAGAATTTTCTTCGGTGTTAGTCGCCAAGATATAACATCACAGAACGTTTTCGAATCATTGAAAACCTTTGCCAACTGCACATCTTCAAACAATTCTTCGTAGATTTCGTCCGGCGATTGCGGCATTACTGAGAAAAATAATCGAAATCACGACGCTATATAAACGAGTACGCTTCACAGGAAAGCTGGTAAGACAAGAGTGCATATATTGACTTATGTATCCAGTATCGTTTTTCATTCTGAAGAACGAAAATAATCGAAAATAAGTGTGATAATTAACTTCGTCGAAATAGAGACGATCGAATCCTTCGAAAAATGCGTATCAATACTTGCCATCAATCCATTAAATACCGACGAAAGATATTCACATGACTGAGTCATTCGTGATGTCAGGTATTTGATGGAAAGACAACAAACAGAATGATTAATTCTGTCAAACTAATTCTAATTGTAAACGTCACGGACGTAGAGATAAGCAACGAGAGATCTCACGCGCACGATAACAACTACTGACTTAAAAAAAACTCTTTTCTTTCTTTGACATAGGTTTTCATAAAAACTTTCTACGTAGATGAATAAACATGTCGACGAATGGTAACACGAATGACCATGCTCGATTCGATCGAGCTGTGGAAGAAGCATTTTTTCTTCTTGATCGCGACCACAATCGTTCGATTGGTCCTGAAGATTTTTGTGCGATAGCAAGATCGATTGGAATCGAATTAGATCCCAACGAAGCCTTATTACTTGTTCGTACTGCATTAGGCGAACAAACTGATGAGGCGACCCGTGAAACAACGCTTACTGTTGATCAATATGTAACATTGATGCTTCGTCATGTTGGCTCGACTGAATTGAACGACGAATTACGTCGAACATTTGATGCATTAGATCGAGATCACGATGGACGCATTTCTCGTGAAGATGTCGATCGACTTCGTCGTGAAAGCGACTTTTTTGATCATCTCGATGATGAACAATACGATTTAATCATTAAAGAACTACTCTCACATGGAACCAATGGAATTAATTTTGATCAATTTGTAAAATTAATGATGCAATAGGAGTATACATAGAATCTTTCAATTTCTTTAAAGAATAAATCAATTTAAAACAATTTCAATGCACTTTTTTACGTCACGAATAAGAAATCTATTATCAAAGATCTAGTTTAACAAGAAAGAAAACGAAATGTATTTTAACAAAATCAAATTAATTGTTTTATATTGCCTATTATCTGAGCTGATTCATTGTTCCCAAGTTGACCTTCTAACACTTTCTCACATTTTTTTACCAAAGGTTTCCATAATGGTTCATCAGTCGGAAAGTATTTTGCCAAAACGCACATGATGATTATTGATAATATCGTATCATTAATTTTATCGTGAAAATCGCTAATAATCTTCTTCAAATCGACCGTAATGGTTTTCTTCTGAAGTAATGCATCGATCTGTTGGAGATCGTTTGTTGACCATAGGCCATTGAAGTTTTGTAAAGCAATGATTTCTCGGATTACATCGGAGGAGTTGCTAGCAGTTGTTTGTTCTGTTTCTGATTCACTATCGCCAGTATCCAACTGCTCCATTGAACTCGATGAGTCTCTGAGCCGAGCTGATCGTGATCGTGACCGTGATCGTGACCGTGATCGTGACCGTGATCGTGACCGTGATCGTGATCGTGATCGTGCTCTTTTACGGTTGGTATACGATTTCTTAGAATATGAAGTGAACAAAGTTAGCTCTTCGTCGTCCTCATCACTGAATGACGACCGAGAGAAGTTTGGAGATGTAGGACTACAATTGAAGGATGATTGGCCTCCACCGTTGATTTCAATTGGTACTTCTCGAAGAACCATGTCACCGACTGACGCTACGGCAGCTCTTTCCTGTTCAGTTCGCGTTTCAATGCCAATAAATGCAGTAAACGGTGAAAGCACTTGATGCTGAACTGAAATATCAACCAGTTCTTGCCGAACATCATTTTTCTCTTGTTCAGTAAAACGTGTTTGACGAGAGGCAGTCGACTGATAATCATCAACTTGAAGATCCATTATGATGGATTTCGCTGCCAAACGTGTTGCAAGCAATGTTGACGAAGGCTGAACATTCGTAAGTGTCACACGTTCGAGTAGATCGTTCTATAAAAGTGAAAAATACAGCGCCATAATGTATGAGTAATGAATCAACGTGTACTTACATTCTGCGTGAGGAATTCCACTGTGCCTGATAACTTTCCTTCGATGTGTTTTGGCATCATAATGTATACATTAAGCCGTTGTTTAGCATAAATAGGTGGTAAAATTTTCGGTGAAATTCGACAGTTTTCGAATTCATTGTTATCAAAATGACATCGCACTTTAACGTTGACTAAACATGGTTCAAGTGCTTTATATAACTGTCGAGTAACTGCGACATCGACATGAGTTTTGGGTGGAATGAATAGGTATGAACCATTTGTCATTCTAGCCAAGCCTTTGACTAAGGCTCGGCTTGGTGATGAGCCAAGTCCGAAGGAAAAGATGCGAGTGGTATTCGACATCGAATGGCAAAGGCGAAGAACTGAGTCAACATCAGAAATTTCTCCATCAGTTAACAAAAAAACTTGTCGTGAATAATTTTCTTCCGGCGGAGTTTCTTTTAAATAAGAAAGAACCGAATGAAGTTCCGTTCCTCCCAAATCAGCCTAAAACATAAAAATTCATTTCACAATCATGTATACATCATGGTGTCTTACTTTCATCTTGTTGATATACTTGACTGCTTGTTGAGCCGTTTTTTCATTGTATTCGATTGTCAGTTTTTTCTTTTTCTGGAACATTTCGTAGGAGGAACCAAATCGAATGATATTAAAATGCGAGTCAATCGGTAAACTTTTAATAAATACTAACATGGCCTGTCGGGTATAATCAATTCTATTCTCAGAATCCATCGATCCACTACAATCGACTACGAAGATATATTCGCAATTCACTTTTTTTATTCGATTGGTGTTGTCGCAAAGCTCTAATGTTGGAACCAGTGAAACCATTACTGCTTGTTTTTCGACGAGAGTATACGTAAGAGTTCGTTGCTGCTGAAGAGCAATATTAAGAATAATGTCACGATCAAGATGAGTGTTTTCTTGTGATAAACGAGCATTTATCGATGGATATGTGTCGCTACTTGATTGCGGTGAAACTTCGATTGGATGTGATGGCGAACCGACCGATGCGATGGGTAATGATGAAATTATACAAGAAAATGAAATCGTGTATGGTGTTGATTGTACGTATTGAATCGATGTTGATCCAGGCGATTTGATATGACCGTGACCGGCAGATACAGAACTATATCGTGGTGCAATAGTTGTTGGTAGAACGAATTGTATGCGTTGACCATCATCGATTAATTCAAGCTCTTGAACATAGCGAAGTTCTATTTCACATTTCGATTGTGTTTTAAGCGAACCTAAACAAAAAATATTATGAAAATTACATGAAAACCTACAGTTATATAATACTCACCAATACTGATAGTAAAGATATCATTCGAGTTTTCATCTTGTTCGAGCAAGAATGCACCATCTCTTCTCTTTAATGCTTGACAATAATCTTTTTGTGCAGCTTTCTTTTCTTTAATTTGTCCTTGAATCTTTCGTCCATCGTCGATTGTCGCTTCGAAACTATGGATGGCCGCTTGTTCGTCGACAGGAAAACAATAGACAGCTTCGACCGGTGCGCTTGTTTCTTCGCTGTTGATGAAAACTTGTTTGATGCAAACTTCTGCTGCAAATGAATGGATCTTCACTTCGACAGCAACGTTTTTTAACGGAATAAATTGATCTTGATGACGTTGCCGACCAGACGATGATGCTACCTTCAACATGTTGACACTTGACCAAAGAAAATGAAAAGATTTCAGAAAGCAATGGGTTTATATAGACTTTGGGAAGGTGTCATGAGTCATTGGTATTGCGAGAGCATAAAGAAACAGAACACAAGGTGGTATGAGTCAAAAGAAAAAAATATATCATGGATGCCCCCGGTGAGGCTCGAACTCACGACATCCGCATTGCTCCGATACTGTGTATAAGTACGGCGCTCTAATCCGACTGAGCTACGGGGGCTGAGCAAAATTGAAAGTAGTTGAATACAAATGGAGGATATGAACATTTTTCAAGTAATATTATTGTGTATTTTGTCGAAGTCGATTCAACAAATTATCGCACTCGCAAGAAAAACAACTCGTATGGGTTGGATCTACGATGACTCATCCAAACGAGAATGTCTTCATTTTTTATCGATCGTTAGCAAGAGTTTGTTGAAATATTTCGAGTGCAAGCAATGAGAAAATAGCTCGATGATTCTATACAGCTTTCGATACTTTTATTTTCTGACAATAAGTTAAAAAAAGAAAGAAATGGAAAACAATAAGCATTGGATACGAATCAAGTAAAGCGAAACAAATGATTTTTACAAGAGAATGCAAAGTGATGAACGTCCTGTTTGAGAAGATTGATCAATATGATGATGGTGATGATGATGATGAGATACCGATGTTTGATTGACATTATTCGTATCCGATTTCGATATTCGACGAGTTTCAGTGCTGGACGTATGATTGTGTGTTCGCCGACGATTAATTTCTGCACGTAATTGATCTACATCATGCCTTAAGTCTGTGACTTGACCACGAATAACATCGATTGCTCCTTTATTTTGATGAATAGATGTAAATAAAACTGGTTCGAGTGACGTGTGTTGTTCAGACGATGAATTAATGTGATTGGTATTAGGTTTTTTACTTATTTTATCTAAGGGAATAGTATTAAGGTTTTTCGATGGTACATGCGAGTCAGATGCTTCAAGGATTTTGCGTAAAGTTTCCTAAAACGAGCAACGATACAGTGAACAACTCTCATTGCCGAACGAAGCAGTGAAGAAAAACTTATGATTGGGAAGACATGAACAAAATACAACAAAATCAACAAACAGAGGTTATTAAATCAGATTCAATAAGAGATGAATTAGGATTAAAAGAAATAATGTTCTATTCATACTTCACTTAGCTGCTCAATTTTCCTTGCTACCGATGTCGGTGCTTATCTAGAAAAATGTTTATGTTTAGTAAACAGGACAAGCAATTATTCGAGACAATACAGAACCACAAAACAACAACAATCGAATGCGAAATGCTTCATCTAGGAGTATTTACCTGAGTAGCGTTGTCTGCCCACAATAGTTCTAGAATAGATCAACAAAAGAAGATCATCAGCATCCAGTCAAAAATACGCAACGAGTCATTCATGTTTAATTACGATACTCAACGAACGAAGGACTACTTCAATTCTTTAGCTTGTGAGGGCAAACATTCATCAGGTCAGATAAGTTTGTTTTGCGTATCTTACTTAATTTGTCATGTTCTTGCTGTAATTTTTCCCAATTCTCTCGATTTTGTTTACATCCTTCGTAGAGTGGTGTTAAGCCTTCTTCGGCTTCGGCTAACATCTAATTAAACGAATGTGGACGCTTTTATATAGAGTGAGAACATTTCGAATTTACTTTATAAACCGGAAGACAAATTGAATCAATGAAACCAACTAGAATACGGAATTTTGCATATGATTAGTTCAAGAAACAGAGGCAAACCTTGCATCTTTGGTAATTCATCCTTTTTTGCTCGATCCATCATTGGCTAGAAAGTGTTGAATAGGAAAATTAGGTTAAAAAAAAAGTGTTTTACTTTCACATACAATCGGTTCGACGTGGAGTTGATTTCTTTCAATATCACCTTGTTGAAAAAACTCACTAGCAACAAGTTTGGCAATGACTTGTTGCATTTCCCATGGTTTACAAATAGCTGCTACATCACATGCCGTCATCATCATTCCTCTAGAAGGATATTTTCGAAACATATTCATTGAATAGGCCAATATTACCTCAAGAGATCTTTCTTAGCCGGATCAGTCCAATGTTCTTCGCGATTTTCGACTAATTTCTGAAAGTCACCTCGTTTACGAAAGTACAACGCTAGATCTGTTGATAAAATCGCCGATTCGATGTAATGCACCGTTAGTTTATAATCATTCGGCGATAACGCTTGGAGAATATTATTTCCTTCCGTCTGTAAAATCATAATACATTGGTCAAAATGATGATGTTCAAGTGTCGATGTTGAATATAATTTTGCTAATGGCGCATCAACTTTAGCTTGAAATGCGTTATTAGTTCCACGATGGTCAAGGTCGTGACTTAAACAAGCAATTAATAGACCCAAGCGTTCTAGATCATTCATTCGAACATTGACACCACCCGTCTACAAAAAAAAACCCGAAGATCTCGCTATAAAGTACCTGTTCTACATGTCTACGTACTGTTAACATTGCAAACATTGTTTGAGCAACGTTGAACGCATGTCTCCAATTGTGGTAGATAACCGGACGATAGTTTTTCTTCACACTTAACATCCATCGGCAGATAACATCATGTGAAATACGGAATTTTTTCGTTAAATCCAACTCGACAAACATGCGTATGCTGGCTAAGACTGTTTCATCATCTGTTAAAATCATGTCATTGAATTCCCAAGCATATAGACGAAGTTGATTCGCTTCGGGGAGTGATATATGAACAACACGTTGAACATCCTCGTCAGAAGCGACTACATGGTATGATAAAACTTCGAATGCGACATTCTGTTTCGCTGTTAAACGAGCAACGTTCTCATATTGACGAGTATTATGTATACCCAAACCACAAAACACAGAAAATGCCTAAAAAAGTACCGGAAATTTGATCTTTCCGCAAAGAACAATCACGTAAACCTACTTCAATGATAGCAACATCATCTTCAGTAAAGGCACGTTCATTTAGTTTATTCATCACTTGTGTAATACCGATGACGTGTCCATCGCCATCCATAATCGGTACGCAGAGAAGATTTTTCAATTCGAATGTATCATTACCACCAGCGATCAGCTGAAAGAAATGAAATTTGGAAAGAATTTCGATAGCTGAAACGTGAATGTTGCTTACTAAGTGTGCTAATGATTGATTGTTCGCAATGTCATTGATAATGACCGTCTCCATAGTCGTTGCGACGTGAAAAGCTATTTTAGCATACCGAGAATTTTCGAGAAAGTCGTTTCTAAACGATCGTTCTTCTATTTCTCTCTTAAAACTTCTAAAACAAAGACTTACGTTGTAACTTTGAATTCTTCGCCATAGATCATATCGAATCCTTTTGAAAAATGGATATCCTAAAGGCAGAAAGTTGTTCTACAAGAATCAAATCGATAAAAGACTACTTCTGGTTTATCGGTGGATGATACTAATCGATCGAGGATATAGACACAACATCGAGCACATCGCATGAGACCTTGAGATTCAGTTGTAATCTTGTTTACTAATCGTTCGAGATCAACTTGTTCACGGAATAAGTTTCGAGCCAAGTTCAACAGAAGCTAAACGAAAGAAAAACAAAGAAGACAATTGCGAGAATAATCAAATTCGTTTTTTTAATATTTGTATGCCAAAACAGACAAATATCTGACCTTGAGTTTGACTAATAGTGTCAATTCCTCTTCTTTATTAGTTATTGAAGTTTCCATAGCCTGTAAATGTGCGTCATAATATGTTATAACGTTGTTGTTCGATCGTAAAGCAACGAGACATGATTGAGCAATTGTTCGTTGTACTTTTTCCGACCAACAAAATGGCATTAGACGTCAGTTTTCTCTCTCATTCTCGAGGATTGCTTTCTTTCAAAACTACGTCATTGTTCCTTGTAAAAACTTCACTCTTTCTCATAGTTGATTAGTCTCCATGCGCATGATGAACAAAAAATCAAGAATAACAAGAGAGAGAGAGAGAAACGTTCAACTGCTTGCACACACACACGCGCGCGCGCGTGTATCAAGAGCACTTTACTATAGAATTTTTTCTCTTCTTTCCTACACGTTGTTTTGAGGTCGTCAACACAACGTTAAACAAGAACGTGATTAAGCTTACTTGATTCTTTTTAAATTCTTGAATGGATAATTCGAATATTTGAGCATTGGATAGGCTAAGTCCACAGAATGTTAAATAATTACGGAAGACCTGCAAGATTGATTTCAAGAAGCATGTGATCGAGGAATATTGGTGAACTCACGTTGATATCTTTGGATGTAAACTCATGTGTACCAGTTTTTTTGTTGATTATTTGCGCAACGCCGATGACCACATTGTCTCGATTGAGAATTGGCATACAGCATATTGAGTGTGTTCTATAACCTGTTTTAATATCCACTTCTTTGTTAAATCTGGGATCCTATTGGAAGAAAAGAAAAGAAAAAGGTAAAAGAAAATATTTTCTTTTAAAATGGCATTGTCAATAGCAGTGCACATTATTGTCGACATACTCAAATTTGAATAATAAAACTCAGTCAATCAAAGAATGGTCAAATACAAATCATATACAGATGTCAAACGAAATATCGCCGAGTATAAAATGCGCACGTCTTATGCAGGTCTCGTTCCAATAAATCGACTTACATCGAATTTGGACAGTGTACATTCCAGTCGGCAAGCGACACGTCGCGAGCAAACACTGAAGAAATCAAAATCAGCCGAAGTTGTTCCTCAACCTCAACCTGAACAAAATGTACAAATGGACGCTACATCTGAAAAGCAAGTCCACGTTGAAACTCAGCAACCCGCCCCTCGAACATCAACGAAAAAAAGTAGTTGTTGCACGATTATGTAGTTGAAAGGAAACTTCACTCTTGTTTTATACGAATAAAATACTTCTTCACTTGAATTCTACAACGACAAATACGTGTCAGTCACTCACTTCATACGCATCCGGAATATTAATATACTCTTTCGTTGACGCAACATGTCCAGCAATACCTTTGCCGAACGGAATGATGATTTGCTGGTCTTCTCGATGTAGAGATTGTTCTAATGTTGATCCAGCGGTAACGTCGAATAATTTTGACACGAGATACCGACCATCTTTGGGTCCACGTGCTAAAAATAAACTTCCCCGGTCAGAATTGGTTAAAATGGATACATTTATCAAGATTTTATGGCACACAACATCGACGTTGAGTTCATTGGCAATATCACGTATTAATTCGAAAAATAATTCATTTTCATCTAAATGTGTATAATTTGTCACCGAAGATTTGGATGACGATACCGGTCGGCTTGTTCGATGACCTTGGACAATACTATTGAACATTTCGTGTGTGACGGATGCACGAGGTTTCGATAGATATTCATTTTGTTCTTTTATTCGAATACAGTCGTTGATTAAATCATTACTTGCATTGTCTTTGAACCATCGTTTGAGGAAGTTTGGTTTTCGTGCCAAGTATTTCGCAACCATTTCTTCAGTTAACGAGTGCTCGGCACTTTCTGAGGTACCACTAGGCGGGTGATACATTTTTCGTTGCAACTAAAAGGAGAAAGAGAGGGAATGAAATCGAAAAGCCATAAAAAGAATGTGTTGTGATCAATCTGCTCGATTCTTTCGGGGAGAAAAAGTGAATTCGCAGTGCAAGACTATCTCAGAATTGCTATTTATAATGAACAATCTCATTTAAATTTTAAGGAAATTAACAGGAAAGCGATGACATTAGTATTTCCTTTCTTCATCCATTCAACTTTGCCAGGAACAACAGTTTCATTATCGTTGTTTCTCCAGGCTTTAATATACAAAATATGACATTCCATAACGTACTACGTGCTATCTAACCTTATTCACACTCTCGTTAATCGATTAAAAAAAAACAAAAGTCTTAAAGAATTAATGACTTAGGAAATGATCAACTCGCTCTGTATTGTTGAAAAGAGGATTTTTGTCATTCTATTCACAGCCGAAGAATGCGCTTTGTATTTGTACTCGCGTTTGTAAGATTGTGAAAGCAATTCGATTTGCATAGCGTCAAAGCAATGTCAAGAGAAAGATTCGTTGAATCGGCTGTTTTCCGATCAAATCAGAGAGAAAAAAAATAATCGTCCTAATTCAGATCGATAAGCAGAAGAAAATCGTGTTATGGAAGAATCGGATAGACAGATAAAAACAACACCTCAACACTCATTCCCCTTGCTTATGTTATGCAAAAAAGAGAAAAAATATATATCTAACAACTTAGCCGTGTTTGAAGTCTCTATAGTCACCTTTCCTAATTTATTATCCATTGTTGCCGTTGAAGAGGATGTTGTTATCGAAAATAACTGTAATAAAGTGAAGTTGATTTTGTGTTGAAAACGATAATTAAGACATGAAGAGCCGTTGCTTGTATTCTTCTCTATCCAAGCATAATTGTGCTTAAAAAGAAAAGTGCTTCTTATTACCACGACCGGTCGTGAAGGAAAAAAGAAAAGAGCGACAAAAAGATTGTTTTTCTCCACTATCTTTTTCAAGCATTCAGATGATCCATTTTGCACTTCACACTTTAGATTCTCTTTCTTCTCTTCTGCTTTGTCTTTGTCGCCACTTCGTTGCCACAACAACAGAACTTTGTTCTCATCATTAAACTGACGTCAGTACGGTACGATAAGCAACTAACTCATTCATCTACTTGACTAAACACACGCATATTCTATTTCTTCTCTATGCTTATCACGCATCTCCACGAACGGGTCATAACTATTAAAGTTTTTTTCCTTCTCCTGCTGGAAAACACCAGAAGGATTTGTTGCACTTCATCAAAGAAACGTTCATTTCACTGCGCTGGCAGTCAGAAACGAGATTTTTCTCCTATTAATAAATCGTTCGGACTTAATAGAAAACCTGGCAAAGTTCTTTCAAAAAACCTAATTATGAAAATCATCTTTCCTGACGATATAAATATTAGTGTGCTCGTGTAAATAATATAATTAATAGCATAATCCAATAAGTTTCTATTTGATCCTTGAGATGCCATAACCTCTTCTAGTCGCTTTTACATCATCGACTTACCAATATATTCAACCCGATTGATCAATTACGAAACACCTTCGATTAGTGACACTTTTTTTTATATGAACTTCGCTCTGAATTCTACAGTCATCTTCATGTATCGACGAGGAGAACTCTTTTTCATTTGTCCTTACCTTCTACCTTTCGTTTTCTCGTTAGTTATTTGACCATGAATGCTGGCATCCGGGTTTTCTTCCTTTTTCGAATATGTTTCTCGATGATGAACATCGTTCTTTCGATTCAAGGAAAGACTGAACATGACATTGACGATAGGATTTCCGGAATAAAATATTTAATCAACAAAATATGATGAAGAAAAGATACATTCTGACTGTCAATCACCGAAACTATCAAACGATCTTCTGCGATACAACAAACAAATAAACTGTTCGTGTCTGACGTATCAAACGATACAAATACTGAATTAAATGAGATCTTTGTCCGATTTCAATTGGCTTGCGTAATGTTGAATCGAGATTATAATAAATTCCACTCAGATTCTTGATTGTAAACCAATGAGCACCATTTAAATTGATTAACAAACCAAAATAGGAATCCCAAGGTAATCGTTCGAAACTTTCACCACGATAAACATCGATTTGTCGTACATCGAATCCACATCGATTGATTGCTTCGATCAAGATCCGTAAATCATAATTTCCTAACCACAACGTTCGATAATCGTTGAAAAGTTTGCGTTTATCGAATTCTCGAACGATACTTTCCAAATTATGATTAGTGAACAATTTCGGCATTTGAAAAAGATTGTTCAACGAATGTAGACCACATCGCATTAAGCGTTGTTTTTCATGATAAATTGGCTGGAGAAAAAAAAAAGCAATAACAAAGAAATTTCGTTTTTCTTCTCCGATTATTAATTTACTTTGGCTTCGAAATATTGTCGCGATTGTTGGGCTCGCGCCCAATCATCAGCATCACCGTATGTTTGTAATAACTCTGCATAATGTCGATCACTGTCTTCATCGTGTTGTTCGTTGTCTTTTTCAATGGAATAGAATCTTCCTAAATCTGAAATGAAGAAATAGAAAAATAATTCAGCACTTTTCGATATTTTACTTGGATTGTGCGTTGGTTTTTGTTTCACTTCGATTCCATTGTAATAATCATTGATGACGTCCTGAATTAGGAAGTGTATAGAGGAGGAAAAAACAAACGAATAAGTTTTGATTTACGTCGAGTTTCCAATCGTACTGATCGAGGAAACAAATGGCATCTTCGATATTCAAAGCTGTTATCTCCTATGCAAATATTAAAGAAATGTTTCGACGAGAATTAGTTGTAAATTTCACTTGAAATTGATTGAGAATATATTCACGAGATTCTGACAGATTGGGCGAGGCAACTGCCATTTTGTTTCTTTTCTGTATATGTCTGTCCACAAGAAACCTCTATATGGGTAAATAATACACAGAAATGATGGAAAAAACACATTTTTTTTTCTTCTTTTCTTTTCTGTTCTCTTCAAATTGATGTTATCAAACGTTTGCGATAAAGATAAGAAAATTGTTTCTTTTTTCTTTCAAAAACTGTCATTACACTTGTCGGTTTTCTGCATAGATTTCACTCATTGTTTCAAGTTAGAGCGAGAATCAATCAACATTTGTCAACAGACGGAATAGTTTTAATCGAATTTCTGATCTCATTTCTTTCACACGTACTCATTTATATTTAATGTCATAGTAAATATAACCATTTGATATAAAAGCAACAGTTCAGAACATATTCTGTTCATCTTCTGTTGTTCGACGTTTTCTGCTCGTTGTTGATTGAAGAAAACTCTCACACATTTGTGCATGAGTGAAACCCGATGTTGACAAACGATGCTGGAGGAATTGATTATGAAACGATTGTTGATTTTTTATTAATTTATCTAATTTCACCTGTGTGATGTCAGATAGTTCTTCTCTTAGCCGTTCGATTTCTTTGCGAAGAAAATTCACTTCATTCTCTTTCGTTTCTTTATACTCTTCAAATTGTTTGACAAGACACTCGTATTTGATTTTGAATGTCTCTTCTTCGACAAGAGAAGTCTAAAACACGAGAGATCATTTCGAATGATTGAAATTCACAGAGTAAAGATTTACGAGTTCATCATCATTGTCATTTTCATCAACAATTGTTTGTTCGGTCGGGATGAATTTAGTAACATGCACTTGCCTATCATCGAGATAATGTGGTCGTGCAAGTAGAATACGATCGACAGTGTCATAATCCTGAAAGAAATGAAAGCTTTGATTAGGAAAATGACAGATCATTGTGGTACCTCGAAGTCGATGAAACCTTTGTTGTAATCAAACTTTCTAATGTCACCGAGTTTTTGAAAATAATTCCTCAGAGATCGTTTCTCGTATTTCGTTGCTTGACGTATGACTAGTCGGTTTGTGACAACAAGTCGTTCAGGAATTGTTGCGGTTGCACGCGGCAGAGCACGTTTAACAAAGATTTCCTCTCCATTAAGACAATGCGGTCGTGTAGACATAAATTCTGTAGTCGAATGAGCTGATTGATACGCAAGAAAGCCGAAACAATGATAAATCTACGAAAAGTCGCCTCTGATCAGTAGAAATTCAATGAACAAATAAGCATAATTACATTATTATCATTGTCTCGATTGATAGACAAGTCAGTGATTGTACCATATTTCTCACAGTGTGAACGTAAACATTCGATAGACACATGACATAAATTTCCGAGAAATAAATGACGACTAAAAACAACAAATGATCAAACTTCTTCGGATTACATATCGCAGAATATCTCCTACTCGCCCATTGTATGATAATGTATATATGAGATAGGAAAAAATACCCAGAAATGAGTCCAACGAAATACTATAGAGGATTCGTGACTTCAGGCGACATCTGACCATGTGATATGAAGTTGAACGTTCTATATATATCATTTATTCGATAATAAAAAGAAACAAAGTTGAATAAATATGTTTCAATATTTAGTTATTATGTTTGTCATAAATAATTTGATCGAGGATAATAATTAATGATAAAACAAAAGCATGATCTTCATTACCTGCAATTTCAACTCCATATGTATCGGATAATGAGAAGAATTTCTTGTTTACAATCGCTACTGTTTGTCCGTTTTTCATCAATGTAAACGAATGAGCGAATATGTCTAAACCTTCGAGAGAATATTCTCCATAGACAGAATCAATTGTGAATTTTTGACGTAAAAAAGTGAATTTCTTCTTTACAACAGCTAACTGTCGATCCGAATCACCACTGCGAGCAGAGAGAAGATTGAATGTCGGATGAAGATGCATCAATTCCTGACGAATTTTTACCAAACCACTACAATCAAAGTTTATTTCTAATAATATCCTCTTCAAAATCGTCCGACTTACTTTCCAGCCATATCTTCAAGAATGAGTTTATCGCCGAATGAGAACAGTTTTGATCGAACTGTATACACATCTTGGCCTGATTCATCTTTTATTTTAAAATTATCACCTAAGGAAAAGATTTTCTCGCGGATTTGATACCGACGTGTCGGCATTGCTTGTTGGTAAGAATAGTCGGCAGGAGGTTGCATGTAGTAAGCCATCACAGCAAAAAAAATAACTGTATGTCAACCTGGGTTAAACATTTATTTTTATATAGTAATATGCGCGCGTCAAGTTTTTTAAGGTATACAACAGAACGGAAAATAATGACGCCATGATCTTCATACTCTGTGTCAATATGGTAGTTTTGGTTTCTTTTGCGAGGGAAACTATTACTCATTACTCTTGATAACGTGCAGAATAGAATAAAGTGTGTATTGGATTGACGTCTGCCACCTACGAGAACCGTGAGACATACTTTTTAACGATGACGAGTGCAAAATGTTGAGTATCTCATATTTCTGTTTGATAATTTTCACAGCTTCATAGTCAATCCAAGTGATATAATTCATTTCCTATATGTGTTGCGTCTTTAAATTTAATTGCTGCCTAATCTTCTGAGAAAACAACATTAATGCCCCTATATAAGTTGTATATGGATATGTTCGTATTCATTCATTCATTCAAATGCATTTCTATCTAAAATTTCTTCTAATTGGAATTGTTTGCTATGCTCGGGAACCTGCAGATAAAGGAGCGAATGAGAAAACGAGATATATTCTCAATTTCCTCGATACTTTACCCACACAAAGTACGTTAAACGTCTAGTCTTTCGACGATTTTGTTTCCATTTCTGTGATCATGATTAGATCGGTATCTTTCTGGTCAATTCGCCGGCTGGAGTAACGTCACTTTCAATCTAATTCAAATGGATCAGATCACCAATCTAACAGGTCATACACCCGCTATACTTGGCTGCGACTATGCTGCTGGATGGTTACATGCAACACCCCCACAAACAATCATCAACTATTCTTGTAATAAATATCTGAAAGATCATTCGAATGCGAATGGACTCGTAACCATTGATATACATTTTCCCAACCCGGCTTCACCCGATGGAGGATTCTTGAAGAATCGTACAAACTTAACTTTCACTGATTTATTAGATTTTCAAAGTGAAACAGGTCAACGATGGAAATCCTATTTGAATATAATAGCTGATGGATTGAATGAATTACAAGAAGCAAATGTTACAGTTTTATTCCGACCATTGCACGAAATGAATGGAGCATGGTTTTGGTGGGGAAATCAGGTTACATTTAATAAAAGTTATTTTTTTCATCCTATATCAAATGACTGATCTATATTTAGAATTCAAATGACTTTCGATCTGTTTGGATTTCACTGTTCGAATATTTTTCTACTGAAATGAATTTACACAATCTTCTATGGATTTATGCACCTGATCAAAGTGCTCCGAATCCATCCATGTTCTATCCAGGAGATGATTATGTTGATATTGTTGCATTGGATGTCTATGTTGATGATCCGGTAGGAATTGAAAATAGAAGATCGACTTTCATACGAAAAGTCTTTTATCGATAGAATTCAATGCAAGGATATGAAGAAATGGTTCGATTAGGCAAACCGTTTGCGTTAGGTGAAGTAGGTCCACATACAACTGATGGACATTTTGACTATAGTTTATGGTAAGTCTATTCCTTTTCCGATGAGAAGGATGAAACTATTTTCGATTTAGGCCCATAGCCATCGCTAATCATTTCAATTTAATCAGTTACTTTTTTGCTTGGGACGGTATTTATTCTCCGATTGAAAATCGAAATGCTTATCAATTGTTCAATAGCAAACATGTCATCAATCGTGATCAATTGTAAGCAATTATTTGTATCAATCACTTTTCGATGTGAATATATTCGAAAAATACTACACACTTGGTTGTCTATTTATAAAAGCAAAAGTCGAATTGGTGATTCTTCTCTATACGCACAAATCACACTAAATCATGCACAGTAATAATATCAGAAAAAGAACTCGGACTAAATTTTGTTAATCGTCATCATCATCGTCGTTATAAATAAAAACATCCATTCTTTCTAAGCCTAAAGCTGCGTATTTGCTTACAATAGAGCCGAGATAAAGAAACGGAAATGCAACGAGAAAGACTTTCGCAATTCCAAGTGGATATCGTTTTGGCATCTAAATCGTTCGAAAACAAAATTTTGCTGATGATTGCAAGACGGAAACTTACGGGCCGAATAGCACCTGATTCAGTGTAAACACCTTTTGACAGATATGGTTCGAGTCGAATATCATGTTTCTGGACTTGTTTTCGACGTTGTTCAATGTATGTGGTGAGATAGGATCGAATCGAAGATACTTTTGCAGAGATCGGTTGATTCTGATTTGAAGAAATCCATCGACGACTAAACTGGAGAATAGATCTGTTTAAATTTGTGCTTTTCATTGAGGAATGGGTGGTTACACAGTTCATATCAACATTGTATCCTTGGTACAATCGATGCAATTGAAATATTTTGATTTGATTGCTTTATTTAACTAATAACATATTTGAAGATTTAAAACGAAAGAGGTCGCCATTCAAACACGATTCAAGTTTTAAAAATACGACATGGCAAACTGTATCAGTCAAGTACGCTTGAGCTTGTATATTTATTAGACAACAAATCTGTTTTTTTTGCGTGAGAGAAATGTATTTTTGCTGAGAATCAAATGCGATAATATTGAGTTCTGATGAGATTACATGACAGATCCAACACCAAGATAATGTTGACAACTCGGACAGTAATGTTCTGTATCCTAACATAGAAAGAAAACGAATTGCTCTACAACACCATTCACTGATGATCATACACACACTTACTTTAAGACTTCGTATACAAAATGGAATAAGACAACAGCCACAGAATGCACCGGCACATCCAATAATCAAACATGCGATCCATGGAACTACTCCGGTCTTTGTTTCGGTTCGCGTAACGATAACATGTCGACAATAAGGACAGGTACATTGAATTGGAATCTGTCCATACGTGATTGTTGCCGTTGGAGGATACCCAGCGAGAGGCATGGATACCGTTGGTGATGAGTAAGTTGATTGTGCTAGGAAATAAACCAAGTTTCACTTCTCAGACTAAATACTCTACTTACAATAAGATGGCGGCGGTGCATTTGATTTTCCTTCCGTTGGATATAAACCTGACATGATTGATGTTGCGATATTACCGTAGAAAGTTCTTTTTTTTTTCAAATCAAAAATGAAACAATCAAATTTATACGTTCTGCTCCTTCCATTGTGCTCTATTTATTCCCTTACAGAATCAACAGTGTTTTTACTCGTCTCAAATTCACATATAAAAGCGAAAAAACGAAACTTTGGTTTTAAAATGTATTCTCATGTTTCAAATCGTTTTATTGACACCGAGCAGAATATGACAATTTGGACAATAGTGTTCCGTATCCTATAGAAAGAGAAACATTTCGAGTAGATTATTTTACACGAAATAATTTCTAACCTTGCAAGAGTCAATACAAAATGGAATAAAGCAGCACAACCAAAAACCAAGCAAAGCCATTCCACCGCAGAGAAGCCAAGCAAGAAGGCCAGGCTTCTTCGCTGTTTGACTGACAATCTGTGTGCGACAATGAGGACATATGCATTGAACTGGATATGTACCAATAGAAACCACCGGTGATCCTAAAAAAATTGGTTGAGCTGTTTGAACGGGAGGCGGCGCCGATTCATAAGACACTTTCTCAGCTAAATTTCAACAAAATTAGACAAGAGAGTGTGAGAGATCCTTCTGATTACTATACGGTGGCGGCGGAGCTGATTGCATTGTTAAATAAAGAATTAAAAAGGAGAACTGCAAATATTTCTTTCTGCATATTGTAAGCGAATAATCGATAGAGGTTTCATAACGACGATCAAAACAAAGAACGAATAAAAATCCGACGGCAAGTCAATATTACAGTTGTTTCTGTCATTGCATTGAAAGTATTTACGTCAGTTGCAACGACGTCATACGACCATCTCTCCATTTTTTCGTTTGAAAACAAACGCTGACATTCGTTTTTTCCTCCTGACATTGCACAAATAACACAAATTGACAAATCTAGATCAATAACAAACACATACTACTATACCGATACATATATAGAGTTTATTTCAATAAATAATCAAAATAGAAATCTCCCAAACGAAATTAAAGGACATTTTTTCGACCAACTGGTGCATGACACGCTGGACATGTGTGTACAGCATCTTGACATGAGCTGACGCAAAAGGGAATGAAACAACAACCGAGAAAACCACCGAAAATACAAATTAGAAATGCAAATAGCCATGTGCCGCCACCAGATTCATATCGAACGTTTGTGACAATTTGTTGTCGACAAGCTGAACATTGAGCGGCTTGTGGCATATGACCGAAACCCATCGGTTGAACAACTGTCACTGGCTGAATAACAGGGACTGGTGGGGGAACTGGAGTATCTATTGAAAACAACAACATTTATCATCACAAATCGAAACGAATGATCCCGCTGGAAAACTCACTGTAGTATGGCGGTTGATTGGGTGTTGGCATACCGGGATTCATTGGATAACCTGGTGGATACGGTGTTTTCATGTCATTGTTTGGTGTATATGCATATGCCATGTTGATATTATCCTTTTCTTACAAGTGCCAACAAACAGAACAGAATATGACCAGCCTCAAGCGCCTATTTTATATGTGAGTATTTGAATCATGTTATCATATCCACGATCTTATCTTTCTTAGACGTCAAAGTTTGCTGCTCTTATTTACGCAGGTTAGTTTATCATTGCAAACAGTAATGACTGTATCCTATGACAAAGATTTGAAGCAAATTTTATCTTGAATAGTTGATCTATTTACTTTTAGAGATTCATTGACTACCAACTCATGGCAAACAACATCGATACTTCGTCGAAATCATTGAACGTAAGTTGCCCGATTAATTTCACTTTGCAATTTTCATCTGTAATCATTCATTCTAGTCTCGTATCGAAGAATTAAAACAGTCATTAATGCCTTGGCGGCATATACTATTACCATTAAATGATTTACTTCGATGGAGACATAAGCAACATCCATTTGTTATCTTTGGTTCCATCACATTGATTTATCTGTAAGAATGATAGAATTACGAGAATAAAATGCAAGTACTCCTATTGCAGGTTTATTTCTCAAACCAACCCGTCTGTTCTAACGTTCATCAGTTGTTTTGTTTTAATCCTTGTATTGCTTGATTTTTTGGCACCGATTAGCATTTCCTTGTTATTCAAAAATGAAAAGTGGTAAATAAGAGAAAGGAACAGAGTTATCGCTTATCAAGAATTCGTTTAGGACATCAATGCATGATACTCAATATGCAGAATTATGCAAACAGATCGCAAATCTTGAACAATTTCTCAGATCTAAGTATCAATTAGTATTACAAATACGTGAAGAACAACCAACAATGGTACCATCGAATGTTGATCTTTTCGAATTGAGTATTTTCTTGTTTTTTAGTATTTAATCGTTGGTGGAATATGTCTCGGCTTTGTCGCACTCTGTTGTCAACACTTTGACAATCTTTTTCTAAGTTATTCAATAAGTAACACGAACCAATTCACATTTTTGTATCCAATCGATCATTTGATTTCATTCTAGCTCTGATTATTTGTTTACTACCTGGTATTTGTCATCGTACGGATTTATTTAATCAAATACTGGAAACTAATTGATTTGTGAATGAAAATTCGAATTTTCGAAATGTATAGATTGCATGAATGTGAAGATAAAAATGATTGAGATTGGATTTATTCTTTTTTATTTGATAAAATAAAACATGACGAATGTGAGTTTCGATCACTGAGAGAGAGAGAAAAACGCATTTTGTCAATCTGCGATCAGTCATTCAGTTCAGTATACAATGAATCATCGTATGTCGTTCTTCTATTTCTGTCGACGCTAATCATACACATATCTATATTCGATTTCGTTACTTTACTTTTCGTCTCTTCTCTCTAATTACCTGGACGGATAGTATTACTGCCTAGCCCGCTGTTTTCTCTTTTTTCGTTGGCTATATATTCATCACATCTGACTCTCGCTCTCAAGCATTATTCTTCTCGAATTTAATCTAGTATTGCAGTTGATTTTATATATACGTTTGAGACACGAGTACCATCCTTTTAAATCTACGAAATGGCTTTACAAACGATCATAAACGAACGAACAGCACGATATTTCGATTTAGTCAAAGAACCTGAAACGTTAAAACGAACAAACGGTATTCCACTTGCAGAGTCTGAATACAAAGATTTTCACGTCAATGGTGCCGTTGTTCCTGCTGATTGGGATGTAAGTTTCGGCGATGTTTTGAATTGGTCAAAGGGACGACCAACAGAAGCTTACTTCGTCATGGCTGATCGAACACTATTGAAAAATCCTGATCGTTCTGGTTCAGGCTATTTAACTATTCCTTTTGTTGTGACCAGTAAGACCAACATTTCTAATTCTCCACTAATGTCATCGTCGTTTCTTTTCCTATCGTAGAAGACACACGAAATGCTTTACTTAAATACGAATACGTTATCAATGGTATCGGAAAAGATTATGTATCGACCGTTGAAATGCATCCAGATGATACATTCATCCAAAAAAACTGGGGTGCTGTACCAGCTGAGATGCATTCGCGTAATGTCGAGTTCATCTATGATCCATTAGAAGAATTTCTCTATGTGCACATTCCACATACATCCAAACGAAAAGAATTCAAATTAGGCTCCACAACGATGAAAGATATTGAAACATGGTTTCACGGGTAAATCAATCGAACGAGCGACGCTTTTCATGTATTACGGGTGGATTTCATCATTTAGAGCATTGGAAGATCAAGCATCATTTCTTGTCAAATATGATTTCACCGGTCCACAATACCAAAAATATCGCGATGTGTATCGTTTACATGAAGAGACATTTGCTCTACCAAAAACATGGTCAGCTGCACCTGGCACCATCGATATTGGTTCTGATCACACTCGTGGAGAATGGGTGTTCTATGGTGAGTTATTCTATTAGTTCTTCGGATTCAAATTCGTTGATTTCAGGTGACCGTAAACATTTGAACGATGCCAAAAAACATGTGCAAGAATTTTACAAAGATCTCAATGTAACCATCATTGATGAACCACACAAAGTTGTTTCCGTCGTCTAATAAATCGATATTCTTATTCTTTTTCTTTTTCACAATATTCTAATCAAGCAGTTTTAGTTTTCTTTTTAAAGCATTTTATTTCTCCTAGACAATGTATTCATTCGATTATTTGATTTTTCTGCATATAGAAAAATATCATACATTCGGAAGTATTTGTTAAATAAAAATCATGCTCAATCACGATTCAAAATCCATTGTTTATCTGCTACAGTTTTCTTCTTCGTCGCCATGGTTTTTTCTGGAATTTATCCCCTTCATTGATCGCCACGCTTGTTGGTTGTGATAAAACTTCTTCGAAACCTTGAGCATCGTCACCACCCAACATTTGAAATCTTTTTACCAACATTTGATGCACTTCAATGACAACACTTGAAAAATTTCTTTTTCAGCATGTCAAAATGCACCTCTCTCTCTCTCCTTATATACTTCCACACGCTTTCGCTGTTCTGTACATAGTTTCCATCTCCAATTCTATGATTCACAAGAAACCAATAAGGAAATCTTGACTATATATGGTAAATCAATCCTTTGGTTGATAACACTTTTCCACTTCGATGTCCATTCGATCTGTTCTCTTTCTTTCTCCCTCCTATCAATTAGTACTTTTCTCTTGTTCAATGGGATTATGAAAATTCAATCATGTCCACATCTAATGAATCAAGAAAAGAAAAGAAATGAGCAGATGATAGAATTATCTCGCACATTCAAGCGACAGTCGCCGCGTGCTCATCAATATAAAAATATTGTTCAATGCTCAGACTTCATTAAACATGTCAAAAACAATCCGTCAAGTAAGGAATGAATCATACTCTACCACATCTGCTAAATCGGTTGTTTTTGCAGAAAATCTCTCATGCCATTCACACAACATTCCGATCATCACCGAAGCCCAAGCAAAGTAGTAAGTTTGCTCTCCGCCATTGAATAAACCTTATTTGTAATCATGATTGCATTTTTTTGCCCGTAGAAATCATGTCGTGTTGTTCGATAAAAAAACCTGATGATTATGAATATATTCCATATGAATTTAAACAAACATCATCAAAGAATGATTATGTGAGTGTTGATATTTTTCTGTTTTCGACAGAAATTCACGCGAAATGTTTATTTTGTAGATCGATTTGAGCGAATGTCATTCGTGGTTAAGATCACAGTCGAGAGATTCAGGTTACTCGTACGACCGACCATTGGAATCAACGAGGATCTCCACCACGGATTCAGCTTCTCTGGCGACCTTATCAGAAATAAGTTCAATACGGTCGGAGTCGATTCCAACGTCATTCGAATGTTGTCACTGCCATTGCCATCACCACGTGAATAATATTGTCAACAAACCAGTAAAATACCAACGATCGATGACGAAACACAAGATTTATCCGTTTATTCTTTGATTTTTCAAATAAATATTTGTCTAATTCGTAAATAATGACTCATCTGTAATGGTAGACCTGTACGATATTGGTCGTGATATTCAGTCAATGTATGGCAACAGGTTTTAATGTGCACGGTTCGATTCGAAGTGACACATGCGTTTCAATGACAGCACATAATTTCACTGTAACTAAAGCACAAAAAATACGTGATCTTTCACCTTGCTCTCAAAAAAAGAACGGTTAGTCATCAGATGCATTCAAAGAACATTATTATACTACTTAACTAGTGCAATACAGGGTTGTCGTTGTTCTCCTTCATTTTTTGCACACGTCATCACGACAACACGACATTTTACCATTTATGGAAGGCTGTGCTTACATCATCCTCGAAAGGGAGTTGGTGTGGTATAAATAGTGCGATGTCTCATTCTCTTTTCCACGTATACTTCATTTTTCTCCACACTTGAATCGGTTTCGATTAATATGATCATAACGTCTTGCAAACTGATCGGATACTTGTTTGGTCGATCATTCTCAAATAGATCACCGATGAAAAGGTATCTGGTGCAACATTTTATTGGAAACTCGTTAGTTAATAAAGCATTCATTATTCCAATCATGGCGCGTCCTTATGAAATCATCAATATGACAACCGATGATGTTTACATGGACACAAAACAATCGAATAATTCATTTGGCTGAACACTCCGTGGATGAATAATATGGCGAACTTCACTTTTATGCATAATACTATTTTGTCTTTAGTAGACGATTGACACGTCAGTGAATGAGTGTCCTGTTGTATTGTATTCCTTCCTGATGTTTTAGCATTGATGATCAAAGGTGTTCATCATGGATTCGGGAAGATCATCAATATTTTATTGATGAAAATTTTCTTTGTATATGAAAAATCTATCGTGTAAAATAAAATTTATTGACTACTAGTCTGGATAAGACTGATTTCTATAGTTAATCTCCAATGAGACGTTTTAATTTATTGACTGATTCGTGATCTAGGGAATGCCAGTGTAAAACTTGTATATCTTCTTTCATATGTGTTTCATCGGTGGTTCCGGTCAACGGCGTTAAACCAATATCCAAAAGAAATCGAAAGAATATTTGAGCAGGCGTGCCGTGTCGTTCTTGAGCAAGTTGTTTAACGAGTGAATGAGCAAGTATGTTTGGATTGGCAGTCAAAGTCCAAAAACTTTGATAGAAAATGTTTTTCTCGCGACAAAATTGCCTGATCTCATGATCGAAGTTGGTTTCTTCGTAAAAACGATTCTGAACAACGGATGGCTTATGCCGAGCATCGTCATATAGTTTTCTTAAACTAGTAATATCATAGAGATTACTAATACCCAGTTGTTTAACACGGCCTTCATCGACGAATTTCTCGCATTCACGGTAAACTTCCATTGTTTTCTCGTGCGTTCGTTCAGGACCGTGTAGAACTAATGAATCAATGTAGTCGATTTGTAGATTTTGTAATGAGGTAGCGAATGATTGACGAACTTGTGTACTGAGTGGCACACGAGGATCATACGGTAATGGTTTCGTTCGATCTTGTCCATCAAGGCTAGTAAACTTGGTTTGAATGAAAAGATCTTTTCGTGAAATATTATGTTTGGTTTGAAGTTCTTTCAATGCTTGGCCAACGAGATCTTCACTGGAGTTTTGAAAGAATTAGTATTTGGTAGAAGAAGGAAAAATACTTATCTCTTACCGATAGTGTTTCGGTTGACAAGCAGTATCGATTCCGCGAAATCCATTGAGTACTGCTTTGACGACAAGTTGAACGGTGGCTTCTTTCTTCCAAGCTGTACCATAGATTAATCGAGGCATTTGAATCCCGGCATTTGTCGTTACACTTGTTGCAGACATTGGTTCGTTGTTCTGATGAATAGAATGGAAGAAGATGGTCAAGAAAACGATGACAAGGCTAAGTCTGATTATCCAACTATCTATCTGAAACATGGATTCAAAGATAAAAGAGTTAATTGATTGATGAAAAGATGTATTCTCAATGAGAGAATAATCAGTGAACTGAACCAATAGTGAAAGCGTACAATTTGATTGGCGACGAAGCCTCGAATGACCTTGATAAACTTCTCAAATGCATGAGTACAAATTCTTATCAATTAAAATCAACAAAGACTTTTCTTCTTGCTAGTATTTAACTTCATTTTCACAATTATGCAACAGATTGCTTCCTAACGCCATCTGTATTCGTCAAGTTATTCCATGTCCTATACACATCAGAATTGCCAGAGATCGAATATCTGCCTTGTTCACTTGCACAACAGAAAAGTTATCAATTATTTGATAGCATATTTGTCTTTCAAAATCAGGAATGTTGATTTATACAGATTTCTTCTTCCCTAGAACAGAACAAAACATTCATACACGAACACACATCATCGTATGATTATGATAGATCAGCATAACGATACTTTATACAACGAAAAGGGAGAGAAAAAAAAACGTTGAAACGTGTCTTATCTGTCTGTGAAATAAGCATCCATTCCAAGCCTATGCATTCATTCATCCATCATTGTCCACTTTGATTTGCTTTATCTTAGTGCACATTTGAAATATAAGACAACGAAGAAAAAGTCCTATTTAAATACTCAGCTAACTCACATTTTCTTCTGATAGTGTCGATAAAGAAACTTAGTACAAGGTAAGATCAGATGCAGCATGTCGAACAATTGAATAAAATTTTGATCTACACATGGATTGCAAATGAATTTGTGAGATCACAGTTTTATTCGATTGTTGAATCGTGTTCGTCTAGAGATTTTAACGATTGAAAGACTTTTTTTTATTTAAGCTGGTATAAAATATGACTATAGACGAAAAGAAACGAACATTTTACTGCTTTTCAACAACACCGACATTGATGTTTTCAACTGGAGCCCGTTCTGGATCTTTTGAAAGTTCAGGATGAGGTTTCTCCGATGCTAATTGACCGGCATGAATAAACTGTCTGGCAAGTTCTAATTGAACTTGTTGATCGAGTTTTGTGCGCAGTGGTGCGAGAATATCGGCCTCTTCTTCATCTAGATGATGCACTACAAAACATCAAACGAACGTCAATCTCTTCGAATGGATAAAGAAGTCTTACTAAGCTTCGCGACTGCTTTTCGAATTTGTTTCCATGTGACATTCGATTCTTCGGATAATTTCTTCAATTCTGTTTCTAATTCTCGATGTTCTTTGATGCCGTGCTCGATCAGATGATGTCCACCTTTCTTCTCATCTTTCAAATGAGCTTCAACGTTGGGATAAAAGGCGATTTCTTCTTTATGACCGTGCAATGAAATATAGGCGATCCATTTTCGGACACGTGAATCGAGTTGAGCTTCATCATCAACACTTTTGAAATGTTCATATTCATCGCGCATGTATTTGTGTTCAGAAAGAATCAAATCAATTATACCAATCGACGCCGAACTTCCACTTGCCATGTTTTGTCTAGAAAAAAACGAAGAAAATATCAGTTGACTCATCAGTATCATAAATATTTCATTGGCTTATTTGTTACGAAAACTAGCGGAATCTGTCGCGATAAATTGATTACATAAGAGCAGTATTTGTTAAGAGTACATGCGAATGATTGTTTATTTTGTCATTGTCTTGTTTGTCTAAGTATATCATCTGAATCTTTCGTTGTACAACATGCACTCAAATACACAAACCAAAAACACCGAAAAAGAAAAGAAGTAAACAAGAACCAAAAATAAGAACATAAGCAAAAGCCGAAAGAAGAAGTAGAAAAAACAGGACAGGAAAAGTTAAATGGCACGCGCATGAGCTTACTTTCGTATTCACACAGAGTTAAGAAAAAGAAAAGTACTAGACTACCTTGAAGTTATATCTCTATATCGAATTATCATCATCGTTATCAGAAAAAGAAGAAGACTACCAAGAAAATCAAATGAAGCTTAGAGGCATAAAAAGTCATAGGAAGAGTAGGGTGATGATGGAACAATATCTGTTGAATTCGTACCAAAACTCGATAACGGAGTGTCAATCCAACCATTACTATCATAGTGTTGATCGAGATCTGTCAAATGGTTGACTGAAGAATCGTTCAGTGTTTCATATTCTAAATGGAAAGATGATGAACGAGAACAAATCTCGGATTGTTTACCAGTTGCATCATCGATGGCAGGTGCTAAGACTTGTTGATTGTTATTCGTAGGCATATTAAATATGTTACAACTATTCACAAGATAATCGACCAATGTTGGTGTTGATTCATCCATGATTAATGAAGATGATGATGCCGGTGGTGGAGGAGTCATTGGTAGTAAGGTTGATGGTGGTAAAACAATATCATCGTGTTTATTGATAATTTGAATTCGCACAGGTCGACGTGATGAGAGTGGAGAAGTTTGGGCACGAGGTACAGGTGCAACGATAACTGATTGTGGTTGTCCGGTCAATTGATAAAACCAATCGTTACTATTCTGTGGTGCTGATGATGGAATAATTGCTTGACACATGGCTAAAACGTTCGATTGAATGGGATGAGGAGCTGCATTTGATACAGGCGACAAGGATGCTGACGATGTGCAAGATACTGGTGATGGACTGACTGATGAATACTGCTGTTGAGCTATATGATGAACAAAAATACAGAAAGAGCAATGTTCGAACGTGAATGCAGCGTATGAGACAAACGTGTCAACAATTGATTTTTCTTTGTGATGGTAGTTGTTGTTGTAGTTGAGCCTGCTGGTTTAGTAGCTGTTGATGAACGTTGTTTCGGTTTGAATTTATAATCTGGATGATCAATATGATGTTGACGTTTTAATGTTTCTGCCATATCCAAAAAAGGCTGTTTTTCTTCTACTGACATATGTCTACAAAATATTTTCTTATTGTGCATGTTTGTCTTTGTTGTAAAATAAAGTAATCTCACCGCCATGTCTCCCCAAGAAGTTTACTGAGCGATGTTTGACTAACACCATATCCATCGCTCGAGACGCGCTTTCTCTCTCCACGTGCCCATAATAAAAAAGCATTCATCGGCCGTTTAATTACTGAATTTCGATTATTTCTATTACTATTATTATTATTATTCTCATACACATCACCCAGATATTCATCATTTGTTTGTAGAATTGGTGTTATGGCTTCCATCTTTGTTAAACAAGGATCACTCACTGATAAATACTATAGAAACATCATTCGATACGAAAGAACATCTTCAATTTCATCGATTCTACTCACATCATGAAACGATGACGACGGGGCTGACACCATCATCACGAACTTGAACTGTTGTGTAATTTAGTTAAGAAAATTCAATCTTTTGTTGTATGTAGTCCACGTTTGATTGGCATGAGAGGGTGTATAAGTAGAAAGAGAAGAAATAAACATGCATTTTTCTTTGTGTTCACTTTTAATGAATCATCGATTTCGTCACTGTCGACCAACGGAAATATTTCTGTTTGTACTTAGAGAAAGACCGTTCCCAGCACATGTTCCGATATACAAAGAGCACAATTTGATTAGTTAGATTTTCTTTCAATCTAAATCGTAGTTTATTGATAAAACAAAGAAACAAATCAGCATTGCTATTGACTTTCTATTAGTGAAACGTGTCCGATGGAGAATAATAATATGTTGAACATGGAGAATAAAATGATTGTGGATCGAGTAAAGGAGCTGTTGGATTAGAAAAGCAACATGGACAAATCGATGGTGGCGGCGGGTAATAATAAACTGTTTGTATCGGCTAGAAGTGACAAATGTGAGATATGAATCGAAATTTTTATATGAAAACTTACTGCCGGTGGTTGAACAGGAAGAGGAGGCATTGCAACCGATGCTGTTTTGCCCGATGCTAGTTTCGAATCATTACGCTAGAATTACAAAAAGAAACAATGAGATAGGAAAGCGAAAAAAAAATCGTAGTACTTACTCGACGATTTGAAAACCAGTCTTGGATTTGTTTCAAGGTTCGACCAGTGCTTTGCGCAAGTTGATAACGTTCACTTGCTGATGGATATGGATTTTGATTGTAGAACGTGATAAGAATAGTTCGTTGGCGTGTGTTCAAAGGTTCGCGCACGGTTGGCTTCGAAGTTGACATGATGATGTTCTGTGCAAAAATGAACGTTCACCTACCTTATTTCTAACAATCTCCTAACACCACTTTCACTTAATCCTAATAGTCAATATATCAATCAATAATTGTTAATATGCTTTGGTTAACTAAGCCAATAAAGAACAGATCAATACGACAAACAGAACAATTAAGACATTGTTCCCTGTCTGATTACTTGTGTTGATCAGACGATATGTAAGAGAATACAGACGAATCAGATACGATGCAAGCGTAACAATATTTCATGTCTTCGTTCTTTGATCTCTAGCGTTTCGATTCACCGATGAATTTTTTTTTGTACGCAGAAGACTATCAATGAAAGACAATGTCATTCAGTCGAATGTCAGAATCATCACAAATCCTCTCTGTCACAGCACATTAACACCTGAGAAAAAAGATTACTTTTTCTTTCTCCATCAGTTGTACATTTTCTAAGATAATAAGGATGAAAGGCGCTGTATACTCTAAACAGCTCTTCTCCTGTTTCGTCATGCTTTAGCACGGTCACTTTTGTATTTGCTGCCGACTTGCACTATCGAAAATGCTTAGACCATTGTGTAGCCGGCTACGCACAGAATTGCTCAAATGGAAAAATGAATGAATCAGGTCGCCTAATTTCACGTCTTGCTTCGTTGCTTGCATGGCGGGCATTTATATATATATATATATATAGGTTCATATGCTACAGTTAGAAATAGCAACTCATTCGACTCAGTCATTCGGATAAAGCAATCTCTTCTTCACAGGATAACATGTTTTATGATAATGATTCAACTGATTGTAAATTCAGCCAGTGTAAACTATATGGCAAATTCGAAAGTACAACAGCAAAAATCTTGGATAACCATACTGGATCATCTGAATGTCGACCCATTGAGAAGAAAGAAAAAATATCACCATCTATTCGAACGTTGAACGTTCTTGAAGAAACGGTAAGTTTACACTTTAATTCAGAGTTTCACTAAATAATACTCGACTTTCAGATACGCGATTTGGATCTCTACGAACAAAAGCTACTAGCTTTCTGCGGCCTATGGGAAGACTATCCTGATCGTTTTTATCAAATGGAATTTCGAATTGAAATGGGACAATTAGTTGGTTACTCCAATGTAAATGGAAGTAAAGCTCTAGCAAGTTTCGATGGGACTTTGATCAATATGATTATCATCTACCCACAAGAATCGAATCGACCTATTGATCATTATCGTGGTCGACTTGGCTGGAGTCAACAGTATATTGTTTGGCAAAAAGAAGATTTTTCTCGTGAAAATGGTTGGAAATCAACACGACGATGGATTCGAATCGAATAAATTTTCTTTCTCTGACTTGTGTTCTTCTGATTGTCTAAATAAATGTATATTTTTTGATTGAAACCTAAGTTGAGCTGTGCTGTTTAATTGAATATCGCTTGAAGACTGAGAATTTAGATAATTCTTTCTCATCCAAGAAATAGATCAGATCATCAACATGTCCATATGCTATTCAGGTGTGCATATGTTATCTGAGAAGAGAAGAAAGAAAAGAACGATGTATTGACATATAGACAATTGTCATCCGTTTTTTATCATCGAAAGGAAGATATACAGGACAAATTCCGTATATCGATCTATCTCCTGATACAAATGCCGATGATTTGCATATATCTTCATTTGATTCTCCAGATTATATCATCGAATTCAATGTTTGCTAATGGGACACAGTTTTTTCTTTTGTCTCTATATACGTCTAGAGTTGTATCTGAGAACACATGTATAAATATCTTTGAAAAGAACGAGTTATTCCTAGTCGGACAGAAGAATCTTTGCCTTCATATCGACTAGTTCACGAAATATTCTCACCTTTCGCGATCATTCAACACCAGCTGGTTTATTTTAGATGTGTAGAAATATTTGGCTTGATTTGAGCACATACATCGAGTTTGTATGATCATTATGACAGATCAATAAACCGAAATTCGGACTCACCTTTTCTTCTTCCATCGATGTTTCTTTTTAGAATTCATTCGTCGTTTATGTCTAAACTCGTAGACATGAAACTAGTATCATCTAGTTCGTGCTAGTTCATAAACTACAGAAAAGTTATCGAACGATTTGACCTCAACAAGCATTCAGCAACACATCGAGTTCAAGTTTGAGGTAGTAGGTTTGTTAGCTGAGCTGAAAATTTATTTAGCTAACTAACTTTATTACTTCATACAATGAACTTGACTTTTCAATAGAACAGAAAACTTCAAGTCGAAGATATTATTCAATCATTGATGTTGAAACCATGTTTTCGCTTTTGATAATGACCAAAGAAATGATTTGCCGTAAGTAAATTTTTGTGCAAAAAAGTCCTGAATTTGGTTTTGCATTTGAGACCAGAACCCATCGTTCTCCATCAGTGTGTAACACCATCCTAATAGTTGATCTTCATTCAATGATTTCATAATACCGTAGATCAGATGATTTACACCACTTCTCGGTCGATATAATCCAGTTCGTCTATTCGAATATGCTATGCTATTCACCATGGTTACTAATCCAATTTCACCGTAAAATGTTATATCATTGTCTGACGAGACTTTTGTATTGTATACTCTCAGTAAATTATGAAATTCTTCCATGACTTTGGCCCGTTTTTCACCGCTATCATTCCATTGGTTGGTGCAAACGAGTGCAACGAAGATTTTCGAGTTTACACATTGACTGATTAATGGACGGACAAATTCGTCATTAGCAAACGAACCGGGTGATGCACATAAGATCATACACATGGGATGTTTTTCTTCAATGACATCAGCGATTGATTTATCCCATGCTGTGATACCTCGTGTGTCCCAAATATTGATTCGAAATGTTCGACCTTCTTGATCTTCGTCATTTGAACAAGGTCCTTCCAGTGTATAGCATTTTGTTTCCAAAGTGACAGCTGACGGGCCTGATTTCGTTGGAGCTACGTCTTTGTTTATAATAGCATTGATTAAAGTACTTTTACCAGTGCGTGGTGCACCACAAACAACGAATGTAAACTCTTGTAATTTACTTTTTGCGTGATCAGCAATAAACGGCGGATTTTGCATTTCACATTCGCGAATCGATTTCCGTAAATTTTTTGCAGCTACTTCAAGAACTGCTTCCGAGTCAACAGAAGCAGTTCTTCGTATTTTTACTGTTGCTTCTTCCTCACTCATACAATAAATATTTATTCTCACCTATGATAAACGAAAAAGTTTCATATTTATCAGTGTATTTCGATAAAGATGAGATACATACACATAGAAACGCATAATATACGAACTAGTTACTCATTCTTCTAGAAAGTAACGTACGTCGTGCAATGGTAAGTTAGAGATGTAACTAACAGCAGATCATCTACGCATGATTCTAATCAATAGGCATCGGAAAAAGTTCGAATACAAATTTATGTACGTCGAACAGGAGAACACGTCTTAATTGATGTTATTCCTCAATCAACTACCTTTGGTAGTATTATTAAAACTGTATGTGAGAGAATTAACGATCCTGAGCCAAGTCATTATTACATAGCATTAAATAATGAAACGGAAATGTTTGAAGATATGGTATTCGAATCACGTCATGCGAGTGAGCAGTTTCAAATGGTCATGAGAACTAAATGGTTATTAGAACATATTGCTGCACAAGCCATGAGGCGACAAGGAATAAAACTAGCAGAAACTAACGACATTCAAACAGAGACTACTGTTGTTGAAGGTAAAAGTTATTTGAAAGACTATTCTAGCGTTTTTATTTGTTTATCATTACCATAGAACCATCAGTACCAGCAACGACAAGTGTGAATGAAACATCAGCACACGAACCTGCTGCACCAACAGCGATAATAGCAAATCCTTCGGAAGAAGAAAATACAACGACCGAACAGACTAAGCCGATTTTAGGCGATGTTGTTCGAGAAACGATTCGAAGAATTCCAAGACGGGACGTCCAAAAATACCTTCATCGATCACTTGAGAAATCATTTGATATTCTTCTCATGGGCTCACCACGAGTTGGCAAAAGCACGTTAATTAATGCTATACTTAAAAAAGATCTTGCTCGTACAAGTGCTGGACGTAATGCCTGTACGAATTCAACGAGTTATTATGAATATGAAGAAACATACACATCGTTCGAAGATTCCCATAAACCAATAACATCAACTTGTTCAATACGTATTTGGGATTCGCCAGGTATCGAAAATTGGGACGAACTCGATATTGCACAACATATTCGAAATCTCGTCAAAGAAAAAAATCCCATTTGTTTAATCTATTGTGCGTCTCCTGGTTGTTACGCCAGCGTCGAACATATGAAGGTTATTGTTGAACAATGTATAGAATTAGACGTATTCATTGCTTTGGTGGTCACAAATATGTACGCATCAGATGAGGTCGATGATATTTTAGAAACGTACCAAGATCTTCTTGTAACACATATGATTCGAACGCAGGTCGTCGATGATGTTTATTACTATGGTACAATAGGTCTTTGTACAGCAGTCAATTCTGTGAAGTATGAAAATGAAAATATTGTGAAGCCACCGACCGGTGTGGATGAATTGATGTTAGGTATTATGAATTCATTAAGTGAAGAGAAATTATTGCAATGGTGCTTTGCTCTCATGGATAATGGCCCGTTTTGGGTTCGAGCACAAAGTCGAATATGGAAAACATTTAAATTATTCAAAAGCTGGATAGGTTATTAATCATGTTGAGACAAATTTTGTTCGTTTTGTTTAATCAGAGAGTGAGGATGAATAGGAATTTGCATAGAAAGTAGAAATATCATTCTCGGATATTACTACTATTATAATGCATTCAAGAAGATACTCTTTATTGGAATAAAATATTTTCAGATTACATTGATGTCCATATGTCCGAATCTGATTAGAAGATCATCTAAGTTAGCACATATTTACCTTTGATTAGTGATCGGTTTTCGGTCGCACGACTTTAAGGATCATTTGTCTGAACAATTTAAACTCTTTTTGATTGAGATATATGTAAAATAAGAGGAAATAAACAAAATCAGCTTATCGATGGTGACTTTTATCTGTGAAATCTTTTCTCAACCAAATCCGTTGGAAGCCTACTTTTGACGACGCAAACTGATCATTTTGACCTCATGGAGAAATGATTCATTGACACAAAGAATCGGACAAAATATTATACTTATCTATAAAAATCAAGAATAACTATCATTTGAGATGCAAAATGACTAATAATAGAAACAACTACACCATATAACTGGTAAAATACGACAACCCTACTTAATAATAAATGTTGACTGCAACGGGAGTTGTACGCTGCAATGGTTGTTGTAACTACAATACTATTTATGATCGTTTCTAGTGCGCCCTACTCGATCAGTCCGTAGAAAGGAGTTTATTTATTGTTTGTCAATGCACATGTATACATTGCTCCTCCTTCCTATTGTTGTTGATTGTTAAATATCTGCGCTAGACAAGCCACAATGCAATTGAATACATAGGCCAAAACAATGGATTCGACAACCAAATCTATTGAAATCGGAGAGAAGCCTGCGGGAAAAATCAGAAATTCTTTACGTTAATTTCGCTTGATTTCTCCCGAATTCAGATCGTACTTTTCAATACGGATCGATCGTATGCTTACTAACTGGATATTAGAAAACCGGCATAGATCATCCACTAATCAGACAATCTTAAAACATGTAACACAGTTTCTTTCAGGATATCGATAGCGTACTTGTGCTTGTATAGGCTTAAGCTATATAATGAAAATATGGTTGATTGAACCAGAATTACTTGTCTAAAACGAGAACGTTATACCATGAGATCTTCTGAGTACGGATTAAAGTTACTGCAGTAGTTATTTTTCGTTTCCTGACGTTTTTTTCCTATGAACAGAGGAAGAGACAAACAAAGTGAACGAATAAAACATTTGAGCTTATCATTTCATTGTCAGATAGTTCATTCTCTCTTACAATTTTGGTCGTCTCTATTCTTCAGGTTATGGTTTACTAAGTTCAAATATGTCTAGATCCATCCAAATTCATAGCTATCCGAAGAGAACGACCTAGAAAAAAACTTTATTTTTCCTTCCAATTCATAGGAGGAATCATTTATCATACTAAATTTATTCAGTAAACACAAGAATTGAGAGTCTCTAAGGATTATATTCTGTAAGTAATGGATTTACTAGTGAAAATTCAATTAATGAAGGTGCACTTGGCATATACTTAAACGATAGTAGAAACCTATTCGCTTCTCTTGCTAACAATAACTGATACCGTCATCTACTAGAAAATGCAGATTGACTGATGAGAAATGTTCTGACTCGTCTTCAAACTATGGAAGGAACCTGAGATCGTGTCCAATATATTCTAATTTAATAAGAAATTCATTCAAAAGAGAAGTATCTAGTAAAGATTTTCTCTTATCAACGATTAATTATGACAAAAAGGAGAAAAGAGCACTTCCGGTGATCGAACTGCTCATGAAATTTGTCTGATGCTCAGGAACGTGTATGTGAAAAATTCATTCTCATCAACAGAATCCATTAATCGCACTAATACTCTATCAAACGAAGTAAGTAGACTCTGCTTATACTGCGAGATAAAGTAACGTTTAATAAAGCAAAATACTGTAATGGAAAGTCTCTTAAGGTGCTCTTCCTCTCAATTCAGTCAATATTCCTCGATAGATTTTCGGTTTTGATTAACTGATCGTTTTTCTTGCAATGACAGAAACTTTGAAATTTTCCAAGGTTTTTATTGAGTTCACTTGTCAGAGATAAAGACGAGGAAGAGTAGATTTCCCATGAATTTCAAACTTGTTCATCCGATCTTCTTTCAAATGTGAAATATTAGTAAGAATTCGTTCCGTTAGAAGTATCAACTTCATCGTGTACCCGTAGTCTCATCTAACCTTTTCCGACACATTTTTTTTCATTTGATCAGTTCATATATTCAAAGAAGAGAATGAGCGTGTCTTGAAAGACTCTTTTTTTTTCTCTTCCAACTTTTATCCTCTTTTATAAGCAAGAACGATTCATACTCCACGCTAAATAGTCCAATAATCGTATCATCATTTGCTTTCTTCTATGCACATTACTCGCTTGTCGCTCTTCGTTTTCATATATATTAACTATATTTTGTTAATGTTTCCACTAGATGCGAAAATTTATATTGATAAATCAATTTCGATTTGTTTTTTCCTCCTTTCTCTCTTTCCATCTATTGACATCGAGGAAGACCATAGAACTTTGCAGTATCATGTCAACATCCACGCGAAGAAGCATCGTTCTTTTCAGGAAGATACCGACAGACAGTCGAAAGGTTTCTCGAGATTTACTCGTACGATCTTTCTTGCTAATTTGTATTTGCTCGTTTTGAATTGATGTTTACCAAGAGTGTGACGGCTTTCTTGTACTAGATTTTTTAACGATGTTTAGAATAGGAAATGAAATGAAACATATGAAGATGTTAATCAAGGTCTGGTAACACGTCTTTTGATGTTGACTAGAACGCTAAGGATTTGTTGTTTTTTTTTTTCTTCGATAAGTACTCATACAATATGTCGTGACAACTAGTATTTTCTTCCCTATAATTATATATAGAGAGAACTTTGTTCCAATTGTCAAATCTCTGCTCATTTTGGAAATATTATACATGGGTAATAAAGTCGTCGTGAGATCCGGAGCATCAAAAGAACTCACTCCACAGGGTTTGTCGATATGATCAGTTCGGTTTTTTTTTCAACCTAATTTCTGTGAAATTTAGCGTTGGCACTACTCAAAGCAAGTTCTAGTCTTAGTGAAGAGGGTAATGAAAGAATATTGTCCGTAACCTTTACTAATTAACAATGTTATTTTTGTCTTTCTGTTAGAAATTATTGATTTACATGCAGTATGTTTCTGTTCGGCAGTATCACTTCGCATATTCGAAGTTTTCCGTAACTTTTTTCAAGGCTTTTTGGAATGATTTTCCTTCCGGTAGAATGGATAAACATGGTTTCGTAAAATACTACGAAGAAATCAAAGATGAAAACGACAAAACCAATGTTCTCTGCGAGTAAAATTTCTTCTTTGATTTTTTTTTTCGACACGTATAAGATTTCATATTCTCTTTTCTCTTTATTCAAGTCATGTATTCGCCGTGTTCGACCGAGATCATGACGGAACAATTGATTTCTATGAATTTCTAATTGCAGTCGCTGCTGGCTCTCCAGGAGACTTGGATAGTCATCTTAATTACGTTTTTGAGATGTACGAAGTGCTGTTTATCTGTACGATATGATCTATGCGAACAATTTCATTTAGGTGCGATGTTTCAGGCGATGGACAGATGGATTTACATGAATTAGCTGCATTTTTGAAAGCTTCTGTAGGATAAGACGGCGTTTTGAAGTACACGAAACGATTGTTTCGATGTTTTTAGTTGACAATCGCTGGTAAATCTGACAAAGCGAATAAAAACTATCCAAAAGAACTTGCCATTGGTGTTTTCAATACACTTGGTGTAGGTGAAGGTGAAAAATTGAATAAAGAACAGTTTATTCAAGGGTATGAAAATGACTCGCTCTTTATGCTTCCGCCTTTGATGAACGTTGCTCTTTTCAGATGTAAAAAAGATCCCGATCTTCGTGAATTATTCGGCGGTGGCCACTGAATGCATATCAAGATTTGAAAGCGTATTTTGCGTGTAATTATTGACTAAAATAAACGTTTCAAAGAATAAAATCTTGTGTAGAATTATCTGAATCTTAAATGCAAATCACAATGATTTTCTTTTGAAAATTATAGTTGACAAATACAACGGAAGAGGTTGGATAAGGGTAACAGACTGTCGTGTTTGTTTTGCATGACATGAACAATCTAAATCAGATATTTTGCACGTAATCAAAGTTAATTCTCTGAAGAAAACGAATTATCTTTGGTAATAATCTGTTTCAATCAGATACTCGACTTTCAACCAATCCATGTCGAGTCAGAATGCCTAAGCAACAAAATCAAATATTCGTTTTTTTTTCTGAATAATAAATTAACTCAATTCGAGGAAAATCTTGACACTCGCAATTCATTCATTTTCTTACGATATATCGTACGAAAAATGCAAGTGTATAGAATTGCATCATCATGGAGGCTCGACTCTGATTGGTCCATCTTTTGAACATATTATGGCTGTCATGTCAGATTTTCCTCTAGTTTTCCTATTTAGTTTTAGCTATGTCTGCTCATGAAGGTGTTAGTTGTGATGCTTGTGGTAAAAGTAATTTTCGATCTAAGCGTTACAAGTGTTTAATTTGTTATGATTATGATCTATGTTCTGCATGTTATGAACGGGGTGAAACATCAAGTCACCATACAACTGAACATCCTATGCAATGTAAAAGCAGATGTTTTGTTTTTGTTGTTGTTTTTCTTCTATTCCGTCGCTTGTTTTCTTTCATCTTAGGTATATTAACACGTCAAGATTTTGATTTATATTATCATGGTGAACGATGTGCATCCGATTTAGCTCAATCATTCACATGTCCATTTTGTGGTGAAATGGGTTTCGCTTATCCATTTCTCAACGAATCATCGTTAACTTCACAGAATCTTGATCTCTTTCATCATTTACAATGCAAACATGCAGATGAACAACAGTCAAATGAAGTTATCTGTCCGATCTGTGCTGCTATGTCAAACGGTGAACCGAACTTTGTTACTACTGATCTACTAGCGCACATTGCTAATGATCATCAACATCAACAAGTTCAAACGCCATCTACACCTGGTCTTGGAACCAATCCATATTCCAGACAATCATCAACTCGAGACTTTGACTTCACTAGTAGTACTAGTACGCGAGGTAGCTATAGACGAGGACCTTTACGAACGCCGAGTCGACGAGGCGGACTGGGACGTGGTGGAGGTACTGTAAGTCAACATTTTGTTGTCGACACTGCATCTCTCAGTAGTGGAACGGATCCTATTGCTGATCTTTTAACACAATTATCTGCTGTAAGAAGGTTAGCGGCATCTAACAATAATAACAACACCAGTTCGAACTCATCATCATCGACAACAATTAATCTTCAAACTTTAACTCGGCAACAATATGAACGTGAACGTCTTCGTTCAACAGGCCGTTCTCATCACCACCATCATCATCATTCGTCACAGTCACAATCTCATTCATCGCAACAAACAACATCATCAACGAATACTGTTCCGGGAGTTGAAAATGACTTTTTCGATTCACTTTTTACCTCCGCACTTTTTATTGATGCATCATCTCCACCAGTGTCTTCTTCATCTCCATCGACTAATACTCAACAAACCTGGGCACAGATCGTTGCCCAGCAGCAGCAGCCAATACCTGACCAACAGCCGACGTCAACAAAATCATCGATAACTGAATCAAATTCGTCCTTATTACGCAAACTATGTGATGAAACGCCGTCGTCGTCATCGTCTTCTTCCTCTTCTCTAACATTACATCAGCAGAACAGGCGCAAAAATGAGTTTGTGCATAATTTACTTGTTGCTAGTTTTGCTTGTCCACTTAATGATAACGACAAATAATATTAATCTGATAGATATTCATGCATATCAGTGCTTTTTCGTTTTGTTTTGTTTCTTTTTTTTTTCATTCAGGCATAAATAATCTTCTATTTCTGTACTTTTTATTGCAGATGTAACATTCTTCTTTCCCTTTTTCTTTTCTTTCTCTTGTGTTCGGGTTAAGTATTCAATCACCATTCTCGGTCAAGAACAAGTCTGTATAGTTGTATATAAGAAACAAATAACAAACGAACTATGGATAACTTTCGTTTTGGAACAACAATAACCGTCCTCAATATCGTTCTCGGACTACTCACCATCACTGGCTATAATCATGCAGCAAGTGTGAAAAGCAAAGATGAACTCTTCAACATTAACATAACTATGCCAAATTACAATACAACACAAGTAAGAGACGCAGAGATTGTTAGATGAAACAAACACAATACTGAATATGACTTTTTAGGAAGATCAATATACTTTTCTGCAATATGAATTGCCCGATGAAGAATTAACAATCGGTAAGTTTGAACCGAAAAACGAAATGCATATAAAATCATCTGCGGTTTCTAGTTGGCTATTCACCATTGATTAGTATGAATGCAGCACATCATATGTTAACATTCGCTTGTACTAAACCAGGTTCTAACAAACGAGTTTGGTTAGTTGAAAATTCTTGTCTGACAATTCTGTATTGAAATATATGTTTACAGGGCATCGGGACAAGCTTGTACCGGTAATGAACAGCTGATTGTCCATGGATGGGCTCGAAATGCACCTTCGATGAATTTACCTGATGGTTTGTGATAGTTTCTAATAATAAGACGAACTCTGAATAAAATCAATATTTAGATGTTGGATTTCCGGTTGGTCGCAATACGCCATACAAATACATTGTTGTCAATATACATTATCTATCGAATATTGTTAATGACAAATCAGGAAATCAACTCATAATGAGTCGAAAACCGTATGTGAACGGAAATACAATTAATTTTTATATTGCTGTTTGCTCCTTAGGCGAAAATATCAAGCCGGCGTGATGTTAGCTGGAACTAGTCAGATCTATCTAAAAGCCAAAGCACATTGTAAGAGACATCCTCAATTCGTAGAAGTAAAAAGAAATCATTCGATATTTTAGCTGTACGAACACCATTCTCATGTCGTTATAATGGTCCAACAATATCAATATTTGCTGCACGTGTTCACGCACATCAATGGGGTAGAGATTTGTTGTTGCTATGCGTATGGAAAGAGAAATAGCATTCATTCATTTGTTTTCAGCTCGAGTTAATTCATTGTATCGTGTACGTGATGGTGTTATAACACAAATCGTCAAAGGTGATCCGCAATGGCCACAATCGTTTTATCCACTTTCAACAGCAGTAGAAATTCAAAATGACGATTACCTTGTTGGTCAATGTGTTTATGATAATGATGACGATCAAATTGTTCGAGTCGGGTATGGAAAATAATTGACTTAACTATCTCAATGTGTTGATTGTATTTGAAATAATAGACCAACACATAAAGATGAAATGTGCAATGTATATGCAATGTACTCATATGAACCAACGAAAACAGCGAATGGAAAACAAAAAACTGGCGAAGTACCGATTCGATCATGTTGGGACAATGAATTCAGTTCGTTGATCAAGTAAATAATTCTCAACGTTTTAATCAGTTATAACATTAACTTTTATTTCTAGTCTTATTCCACATGATAGTGAAGTACCTCCACGTAAACCATCTGATATTGGCGAAACGCGTAGTGGTCATGACACCCATGCTGAGCATGTTATGAATCCAACAATAGGTAATTAAACTTTTGATATATTAGAGATTTCTAATGTTCACGACAATACATTTAGGAAAACATACTTCATCAACATCGGATGACGATCAATCGTATGATGATTATATGGATGAAGTTGAAAATATGCGTCATCGTAATCGAGGTTCAAGTCCGTATGATATAAATAAAGTTTTATCTCATCTCGGTTTACCCGATTATGAATATGTCGATGCGCAAAACTATGATTATCTTTTACCAACACATTTAACTTACGGAAAAGAACAAACAGTTAAATTACATAATGCAAAAATTACCAGCCGTGAGAATCGTTGTTGTCTTGTCGCTTGATGTGTCACAAAATTGAATTCGAACACTAGGAATAACCGGCGATTTTTCTCTTCTATAGCAAATCTTTATACATGTGTCGAAACATGGCCTGACGTCAAATCTTTACCTAGTCAACTTGGTGAGATCGGAGGCATAACATTGAACAAAGCAAATGATGAACTTATTGTATTCCATCGTGGTACAAGAAAATGGGAGACTAAGTAAGAATTTTTTTTATATGCTAAACTAGAAATATTTCTATTCATTGTCTAGATACTTCACCGGAAACTATCGTTTTCGAAATGAAGCCTATGGTCCCATTGATGATGATGTTCTACTCCATGTTGATACACGTACAGGTCAAACAAAGGCTCGTTGGGGAGCGAAAATGTTCTACATGCCACATGGTTTAACAATCGATCATGCGGGAAATATCTGGGTAACCGATATTGCCATGCACCAAGTCTTCATGTTTAAACCTAACGATTTGTTACATCCTGCATTGACAATCGGAGAAATGTTCCAACCTGGCTCGGGACCGACGCAACTCTGTCGTCCAGCAGATGTTGCTGTAATGAAAAATGGCGATTTTTTTGTTGCTGACGGGTGAGAACAAGCGAAAGAATTCGAATGAATCTATACTTGATGATTATTCTTTAGGTACTGTAATAGTCGAATCATCAAATTCAATCGAAAAGGAGAATATATCACTGAATGGGGTACACCAATGAATGGCATGCGTGATGGTAAGTTCTGACGAATTCTAACGATGCCCTATCGAATATTATTCACCTGGAAACTTTGTTCATATGGTTACAATGCTAATCAGCGTTTGAATGAATGGAGATATTATATGTTTTCGGAAAAATTCATTTAGATGATGGCTTTCCGCTTCCGAATCAATGGAATATTGTTCATTCAATAGCATTAAATGAGGATGCTCAATTATTATGTGGTGCCGATCGAGAAAACTACCGTATCCAATGTTTCAATTCGAAGACTGGTGAATTTCAACGACAGATACGTGTTGAAGGAAAAGATAATATTGGTCCTATCTACGCAATTGAATTCGCACCTAACACCAACGGTGAAATATCACTCTCACATGAGAAATCAATCGAAGATCGTCGTGTTTTGTTTTAGGTACAGTCTTATTCGCTGTTACAGGTGGCGCGGAAACACCTGTGAAAAAAGTCTATATGATTGATGCACGATCGGGTGATATCTTAACATCATTTGATTCAGATCCGGTAAGTAGATTGGTGCACAAAAACGTCAACCAAGTAATTATTTTCCTTATAGCATTTAAAAGCTCCGCATGATATTGCTGTTTCATCAAATGGTCGTGAAGTTTATGTAGGTGAACTAGCATCATCACCAGCCAATGCTTTACATAAATTCGAGTTATCTAAACGAAAAGGTAAATGGCAAGATTTATATCTTCAAGCAAGTTTCTCATTTATTTCCGTTTTCTCTTCATGCAGATCTCCCGACTCAAGCATTCAGTAAACGAATCTATCTTAATGATAAAAACTTTCGCACTTCATTGATTATCATGGCCTTCTTTGCCATTCCCGTTCTGCTTGCTGTTATCTTCGGCTGTCTAATTCGCATACGCAATCTCCGCAAACTTCGTCGTTTGAATACGTTTCTAAGTGATGTGAAAACGAACAGTACAGCTCCGACATCTGTTCTCGGAGATTGGATGAATCGACGCAAAGGCTTCGAAAAGTTAGATCAATGCTCCGATGGTGAAAATGAGCCATTAGAAAATGATCTGAATGATGATATCAATTCGAATGATGAAAGTAAAGCTCCACCAACAGTGAACAATAATATTGCATTTAAGATGGGCGCAAGTCTTTAAAGAAATGAAAAGAACAAAAAAAAAGACAACAGTTCCAAATTCTTCTTTTTCTGTGCACTGATTCGAAAGAAAAAAAAATATCTACTCACTAATCGATGTCTTTTATTTTTTGCCGAGAAAGAACCAAAATAATAAAGAAAGAACTAATCTCATTCATTTTCCAGATAAGAAAATGCCTCCGACGAAAAAACGTGCAAGACAAGACGAAGTTGAAGGCAATAACAATAATCCAGGAGAAGAGTTTCAAACCGATGAACCTCTAGTAAATAAAATCAAGAAAACGAAATCGTCCGATAAACGTTTGATTGTTGTACTCGAACAAGCCAACTTAGAAACAATCAAAGTTGGTAAAGTTTACGAGTTGTTGAATTGTGATCGACATAAGAATCATCTTCTCAAATACAAGCGTGATCCAAATTCCAATGCACGACCAGATATTACGCATCAATGTTTACTAGCACTGCTAGATTCACCATTGAATCGCGCTGGATTACTTCAAGTAGGTTACTTTCTTGGAACGATTGAAAATCTATGGATTTTAAATGATTTTTTTAAGGTTTACATTCATACACATAAAGGAATATTAATCGAAGTTAATCCTCAAACACGTATTCCGCGCACATTCGATCGATTTGCTGGTCTAATGGTTCAACTTCTTCATAAACTATCCATTCGATCACAGGACACAGTTCAAGGTGGTATTAAATTACTCAAAGTGATCAAAAATCCAATTACGGATCATTTTCCTGTTGGTTGCAAAAAGATTTCCACTTCATTTGGCGCAACACCTACACGTCTAGTTAAGATTCGTGATTATGTACAAAATGAATGTGGAGACATTGATCAACCCGTTGTTTTTGTTATTGGTGCTATGGCAAAAGGAAGTGTCAATATTGATTATAATGAAGATACCGTGTCGATTTCATCCTACCCATTATCAGCTGCCTTGACATGCGCTAAAGTTTGTAGTGCATTCGAAGAAAAATGGGATGTTCTTTAGACAATGTTTTTGCTCTGTGTTCCTTTGTCTATCCATAAATATAGGATGAATCGTTGTTGTTAAACATCATGAAATTAATTGTTTTACCATCAAGTGTGTAAACATGCACATGTCACTTCAGAGAAAAAGATCGATCAATTTGATTGAGAACGAGTACTGTACAACCTCGAAATGTATTTCTTTGTGTCAATATTTACAAAAAAGATCAACTAGATTCGGATGAGTTCAAAGAGATTTCTTGTGCTTGAAAAGTCTAAACGAGTTAAACGTTCAAACGCAAAGAAAATATCAGTTTGTAACAATCGCATTTTGTCAAGTGATTATTGAATTAAGCGACACGTACGCATTTGTGTTGTGAACTTGATAAAATAACGAAGTCTAGCTGCGAGTGTTTATATGCAGTGAATCAATGATTGTTTGTACTTTTTGCAGGCGGACTTTTCGTTACCTTTGTTTGTCAAGGCCAATTCAATTCATTATTATATCATCTTGTTGTTTTCACAGGATAGTAGACTGAGCAAAATTCTATTCTTTTGTTGTCTTTAAATCAAGTCATTTCAAAGACTTCACTCTTTCTATTTCTCCTCTTTCATTTTCTTTTAACTATTTTCATTTCACTAGTGGGCCGTCACGCGATTATTATCGTCGTTTGAATAATTGAACAAAATAAAACGACGTAATACGAGAATCAAATTCAGATTTTAACTGAAATAAATCATTCGAACCGATCTCTTTGCGTCAAGTAAGTTGTTTTCCTAGGAATTCGAATGTCTCTATTTGTGCTTTCCTCTTCATTCAATTAAACGACAAATGCTGAACGAAGTATGAGAATAGAAACACATCAAAAGCAGAAAACACCGAGAGGAAACTCAACAAGTTATTCTAAGGAAGTAAAACACGACACACCAATCGTCATTATTTAGTTTTACACGTAAAAAGAAGAAAGCTAGAAGAAAAGAAAAAGGATCATAGAACATACATACATGTTAAAATCATTTCGTGACTGATCGATGAGAATTTAACCCATTTCTTTCTTTCTTTTCTATTTTTAAAAGGAGACTAGCATGTTCACCGAAAAGCCAACGTTTCCAACTGCGAAACTTCGTCTACCGCCTATTGGTCAACCGCTTCGAAGGAAACCTGCAACTCCACCAACACCTTCATCTATATCGACCGATAGCAACAATACGTATCTCACTGATGATCTTACTGAATTGAAGAGTAAATATTCAGATTATACTGCATGGCTTAAAACATCTAGTGGACATAGTCGTGGACCTGTCATGACACAGGCTTTGCTAAAAAACTCGCTCTGTCAAATGGGTATTGATTTAGCCAAAGCCGAACAACTTGTTTCGACATGTTCATGGTATGTGTATCAATTTCAAAAGGATTTAAAAAGCCGCCCCGGACCAAAAACTCCATTAGCACCATTAGAAAGTAAAACAACGCATTCATCTAAGACTAAAACAAGAAAACTTCCGCCAAGAAAAGATCACAGCGATGATTCATCTTCAACAATGACTTCATCAGATAAAGGTATAGGATTTCGATCGAAAAAGAGTACAATAAACATAGCAGTCGTCATTTTAGATGATTCTTTCCCACACCATGCTCCGACTTCCGTACGTAATCATCATTTCGTTCTACCTGCAATTCATGTTTCTGATCTATCAACTTCGTCACGCTACCGACATGTCGATTTTCACGCTGATCAAACATCAAGACATTCACCTAACGTTCCATCTACTCATTGGCGCTCAGCACTAATGAAAACACGAGTAATCTCGAAACTTCAGCCGATCTCTCGGAAATCTTCGAACAATAGTTCTCCTCTTGATATGCATTCAAATACATCACATCGCGGCCTAACTATCGGTCACACACGTTCCATTCTTCGTAAGCAAACGAGTTCGTCATCATCAGCAGCTTCTACCGAGACAACTAGTCGAAAAACAGGCAGTCGAATGTTAACGCCGTCATCGACGATCATTGACGATGTGCCATTAGGCACTCGTTCGCAACGTTTATTCGGTGGTAGCGAATGTTTTGCTCAGATAATGAACGAACTTGAACAGCAAACTGACTGTTAAACAATTTGTTTGTACAGTAGAACTTTGTGTTGAAAAATTCTCTTTTTCCTTTCAATGACAATAATAATATTGGATAAGTACTTATGACCATGAGAAAAAGCATGAAACATTTTGCTTAAAGTATACACACATTTTTAAGTGGCACCATTACAAGTCGAGATTAAACTCATTGTAAGAGATTTCCTTCGATATATGAGAATGCCATTCGTGACATGAAAGTACGCGTAACTGTAAATTATTCATTTGCTTTTCGTCTGAGAAACCTTGAAAAATCAATGTCATGTTTTCTGCCAACATGTTTAACTACAATTAGTTCGTATTTTGATTAACAAATAGTAGAAATTCAAGGACATATGTCCGTACGAAAAAAAAATGTTTCAAGTGCTCATATTAATAAAGCCTTTCAAGTGTTGCAGAATGTTTGTTGCCCTTCGAAACTGATTCTGTTCTGCAAAAGAATTTTGTTTGCTAATCATGGTAAGTCTCGAAAGAATTGAAAACATCAGGATCGGAGAACGAAGTGAATTTTCGATCAAATATTCAAGAGAAATCAAGTGGCAAGAAATGTTTAGAATACAATCACGAATCGAAAAGTAAATATCGAGTTGTCAAATCAATCATTCGTGCAAATTTACATGTTACTTGGGAAAAAAGTAATGCGATGTTAAAATATTGAAAATATCGCTTCCAGGCCGTGTGAAACGAGGGAAAATTTCTTTTTTCATTATTTTTATTGTTAAATACAGTTCAACGACTCTATTCTACGATAGAACTTTCTTCAGTGAACCATTCTGATGACAGATATTCAGCTCAAATAGAGATCCAAAGTACAGTTGATTAATAAAGATGTATGGATTCTACAAAATGTTCGGTTTTATACGGATGAAAATCATATTTTCTTTACCTTTCGGCGATCAGTGTAGCAGATATACTGAAAATAGTTTTCTAATTGAATGCAATCTTGTCGCTTTTCGATGTCGACACATTCATAGTCGTCTAAAATATCGCATAGAGAGCAAGTGGATGTTTTGTTGAGTATTTACCTGTAGAGAGATCATATTGGTTGAAAATATCTTTCGCTCTTTGCGATTCAGGATCGTTCGATTTGGCGAACATCATGATTCGGCGGACTTGAATTTTACCGTCGACATAAGCTTTTGTTCCAGCAGACATTCAAAAATAAAGAAATCAAAATAAATCTAGAAAAATGAGGAGAGAAAAAATAGAATTTGGTTTATTTAAAAGAGAAAACAAAATCAATTCGGATCTTTAACACGGGATGTTGGCCGTTGAGCTAAAAAGAAGACAGTAGAAAGGATTTCTAGAAGGTAGAACAAACCTACTGGTTGAGCGGAGACTCGAACCAACACGTGCCTTCTCTGATGCACTAGGAACCGATTGTTGCTGTTCAGCGATCAATTTCGCTTCGTACTCTTTAATTTGTTGAGAACGATGCAATGGATTCTTTTGAGCGAGAAACGTTTCCAATTCTTGATAAGCAGAGGAAGCTTTCGGTACTTCCTCCATATCCTTCAATCATGTAAGAAAAAGATTATTATTCCAAACATCAAAAGAGGTCTGAGTACCTTGAGTTCGAGTCGACATAGACCAGAGAACTCAACCAAAGATGCATAATTGCTTCGATGAAATTGTGTTATATTTAATTGATACTGAACGGAAAGTAGAAATTCATTGACCGTTATTGAAGTTAAATGATTTCCTGCGAGAAACACAAATAGTATTTATCGTGTAGTTTATTAAGTGTATTTACGAGATAAATTCAAGTTCAAAAGGACTAAATTGCCTTTTAAATTTATTTCACCATTCGGTAATTGATTTTCATTTCTTTCTATTAATGGATTTTCACGTTCGGGTCGCTGGGTCGTTAGCATTGGTAACTATAAACAACGAAATTAAGGTTTTTTACGATAGAGAGAGTCGTACTTTTCCCGATGACGATCCTACAGATGGATAACCCTAAAAATAAACGATGACAATTGCTGTTGATAGAAAAAAAATGTCAAAAAAAGCAATGAAGAGTGCGGAATGAAGCGTTGATGTAAAGATGATCAAATGATTATGATATTGAATGATTTACGTTAATTAATAGATGAGAAAATAAGTTTGATTGTATATGTTCGGCTTTTTGATTAAAGACATAGCAACTTACCGGTTCTGGAGAGAAAAGAGAGTTATAGATTTATCGATCTATCAGAAAACACCATATAAATTTCGAAATGTACAACTATTCTATAAAATTTATCGTTGTGAAGAGCAGTAAGATGAGAAAGCTGCTTGAATCTCAAGTATTCTGCTTATTTGAATTACCTTTTCATTTAGATCTTCATCTTCTTTTGCAGATGAAGTATTCTTCTTTGACGCATTCGTCGTACTTGACGAAGTTTTCTTGCCACGGGTTGCAGTTGGTGCTCGTGTTGAATCTAAACGAATACCAATTGGATTTATCTTTTAGAATAGTAAATTGATGCCATTTACCAGATGCAGCTCCTCGAGCGTTTGTGGATGTTGAGCGTGCATTTGCTCCCTTCTTATTCTCAGTCTTACTAGTCGACGGCGGACGATTTTCATCTACAAAAACCGATTTTGAAATGGAAAAAAAAGTGATTTGACAGCGAGTCCTCTACCGCTCGAATCTACTCTATGACGTTTGTCCTAAAAGCATACGGAACCATGGCGAAGATTAACCAAAGACTGGGCGTTTTCGAAACATACTGTAGATTTTGTTGAGGTCGTTTTTCGGTTCTTATTGGAATCCAAAGTTCGTCTCAAGTCACGAGCTGATCGACTTTTCGTTGATGTTGTTGATGGAGTTGGTGAGGTCGCCTAAAAATCGTTCTCTTCATTCTAGTATGGTCACTCGCTGTGCATGCCTTACATAAATGCGAAAGTCATTTGCATTCGCGTCTCCATATCGTTCCGATAGTAAATGTCTCCGATGAAGGATTTCGTCGTAAGTCAAGTTAATCTGCCGTAAAACCTAAACAATAATGAGTTAATAACGATTGCACATGCAAAAACATTCTTTAAACTAGATTCAATAGAATATATACGAAAATATTTACTATCAAAACCTAGTTCCTAGACAAACAAACACATTAATGACGTTACAATAGATATACATCAACAAAACCTACCCTACTTATATCTAAATGGATAGTATGATGAATCATTTTGTTTAGAAAAAAGAGAATCTCATAATAGTCGGTACTTACAAATGCTAATGCACATGCACCTGTATCAGTAATGCAATTCGATGAAAGATTAAGAGAAATCAATGTTCGATTGTATCGCAATGCCTGAAGATGAAAAATAGTCGAAGAATGACAGCGATTGACTTTACTTTTGCGAAAGATTCAGCACCACGATCACCAATTTGATTACCGGCCAGTGTTAATGTTAATAATTTGCAATTTTGAATATACATCGTTCCTAGAGCATTGGCAAGGCGTTCACTACCTATATCACCGACTTGGCAAAATCGAAGGGAAAGATGAACTATTCTATACAAGTGTGTCAATTGTAGATATTACAAATCATTCAAAGTTTAATGTTGTTTACTTCGAATCAGGCCTATCGATTAGAGTATAGAAATGCTCTCCTGCTAATGGATTTCCATCCAGTGAAACAGTTCTAAAAGAGGATGCTATGCATTTTAGTGAATGGTGTTTATTGTTTCGAAGTGCTTACTTTAAATTTTTGATCGTTTGACAAACATCAGCAAGGCCATAGATTGTCTGTACGTTCAGTCCGACAAAACAAAAGCTAGAGTAAATATGACGATTCTACCCGATGTATATTGGATATACACAAAACGTACTCGAGTGTATGCAGATGTTCTTGTAAAGGAAGAACCTTTTTCAATATGTCAATAAACCGTTGATCAAGTTGCCAGGCTAAGTGAGAAGGTAAGGTAATTTTATCCTTCACATTGAATATAAGTAAATACCTCGCATATATAAGGTTTTGATTTGCTCGATAGGATCTTGCTCGGGACTAACAGGATCGGCTAGGAATTTTGGACGATAAAAGTCACTGTTTGACACAAGGTGAAATGTACGATAAGAGGACGATGAAGATCTGATTGATTCACGACCTTTGAACGAAAAAAAATGTCTCCAACTTGATTTGAGCGTCATGAATTTATCGACTTACCAAGAATACTATGTGATCGATTATCAGTTTCTAGACCAGTTAACGTCCCGCTATTCGATGGAATACGTGCAGTAAATGGCAACTTGGCCGATGAGGAGAGTTGTTCTTCGCCGGCAATCAACGATGGAGCGACAGATGCACCTGAATATGTACCCATTTGTTGGGATACTGAAGATGGAAGATTACGATTGTACACCGGAATAGTGAGATGTGGAGGTGTTGAAAACAGTTCTCGACAACATATCTCCAAATCAGCAGCAAATCTACCGAGACATTGATAGTTTTCTATAGATAGAACGTACGTATGTGCATAGAGACTGAATGAAAAATAAATTGGAAAACCTGGTCCTTCTGTTGGAGCAACTATTAGTTGTGATACGCGTCGGTTTTTGTTAGCATTGTCAGCTCGTTTTGGGCCCATGGTTTGCAAATTGAATTGAAAGCTACAAACGAAGCCGATGAAATCGTATTGATTTTAATCGCCATTTCAACTCTTTTACGCTTCGAAACACCTCCATGTCGCTACGAAACAACAGTCAGATGGCGCTCGATAACCGATTCCATACGAACGTGCGTCATCAACGACTAACGACTTACTAATCCATTACATTGAAAGTGGTTGGTAAGAAATGACTCGACAATTTTTCTCAACGTATATATGAAACAATGATGATAATAAAGACGAGCTGAACTTTACTGCTTTTCAGATGTCACATACACTAACTTTGAAAGATTATTCTTCATTAATCAAGCTACAACCCCTAGCCGTACATAGCGCTAATAAAACAATTAACTATGGCTCAATTATTCGTGAGCTCGTCGAATATTTCAGTGGACCACAAAGCCCTTATTCCAAGGATTCTATTGAAGATCAACGGTCTTTCATTCGTCACACTCTTACTATTCGCGATCCTTCGCCTGAACAGCGATATCCTTCTCATATCTATAATCTGATCGATCAAATGCTTTCTTTCGAGCGAGATCACATGAAAACACTAACATACGCAAACACTCTTCCTGTGCAATACAAATCCTTTCCACAAATTCGTGTTTGGCGCGGTGATATCACAACTTTAGTCGTCGACGCCATTGTTAACGCAGCGAATAACGCTCTTTTAGGCTGTTTTCAACCTACCCATCTATGTATAGATAATGTCATTCATGCAGCTGCTGGTCCGTGTTTAAGAGACGACTGTTATGCTATTATGAACCGACAGGGACAGTCAGAGCCGATTGGTCATGCTAAAATCACCATTGCTTACAATCTTCCCTCCCGATACGTGATACATACCGTTGGCCCTCAGTTGTCATATGGCGCACGTGTCACAGACAATGATGCTCGACAATTGGCTTCTTGCTACGAATCTTGTCTAAACTTAGCATCTGAAATTGGCACCATCACATCGATTGCATTCTGTTGTATTTCAACAGGATTATTTGCTTTTCCAGCTGATAGTGCCTGTCGAATAGCCATACAAACAGTAGCTAACTGGCTTCGACATCGAGGTTCAAACACAAAAATATCTCTAATTATCTTTGATGTTTTTAGTCACGAGGACGAACAACGATATTTCGATACACTGGACCATTTTTCTAAAAACAAACTATGATATTCATTAAAACAAACCATATTTTCCTAACACATTTTGTTACTATTCTTGAAATCTCCTGTGGTGGAAAAATGTTTTGCCTAGTATTGCTGCATACGATTGATATTGACATTACATTGTTGTTCAATCTTCTAAACAATTACTAGTAGAAATAATTGAATTAAGCTCGTAACAGTAGAACACGTCTTAATATCAGTTGATTAGCGTGAAACAGGATGAAAGATAGAGAACGACTTAGCTACTAGAACAGTTCATTTTATTCCACAACGACATGCATAAAAAGTAAATAATCTGTAGAAAATTTTCCTAAAAGGTCAAAGTACAAACGATTAACGTATACTCGGTTATGCTAGCGTTGATTTCACATCATACTCTTTTGTTTTGATCATATCATTTGATGGTAGATCGATGAAAGTCGCATAGACATCAGTTTGTAAACACCTCTTCATGTGAATTTCATAAAATTCATCGAACTTTTCGCGATCTAACGGACCATAAACATCTTTTCCAGTCCGATGTAATACATAGAAATTCTTCGCACCTAATTTCTTGTCAACATAAGGTAGAACCTCTTTCTGGGCTGCTCTATCAGGCCAAAATGCAGTATACTCAAAGATCACATGGTGAATACGTTGATTGCGAAAGAGATTTTGTGCCGAGCGAAGTACATGCAACTCAAAACCTTCCACATCAATTTTTAAAAGAAATATTTTCGAATTCAATGGCCATTGAATATCGTCGAGACGAATGGTTGAAACAGATAATGTTCCATTGGCAGCCGTCGTACTTCCTCCAGCGATACTAAATGTCAAATTCGAATTCGACGGTAAATCAGTAACAGCTTTATGCACAAGCTGGACGCGTGAGGAAGGAAAGTCATTAACATTGATAGATGTCTGTATTAAATCGATCATATCAGGTTGCACTTCAAATAAGTATACTTGACAACCGCATGCCGCAGCATACAATCCAAAATCTCCTAGATATGCGCCGACATCAACAACAACAAGTGAGGGATCGCGTTGACATCTCTCTAGTAATCGAAGATGATTGACGATAGTCGCCTGCGCTCGATCGCCATCAGCGTATGGTCTTCTTCCGTTGAGCGTTGCTAATCGATATGCCGGCGTTCGATCGTTCATATTGATTACTTTATACGAGAGATCAGGTGTTTTATAAATAGTAAAAAGAATTTCCGTTGAGTCTACTGTTATGTAGTAGTACGCATAAATCATTCCAATCGTTAACGTCAATAATAGAATAGATCGTCTTGATATATATCTAATAAGAAACAATAATCGATTTATATAATAGAATTAGTTCGGAGAGGATGTGAACATCAAATGAAATCAATACGCATTGTCACTCAATCATTCGCTTCAAGAATTGATGACTTTTCATAGACTATTTGACATTGAAATGCGATGTTCTGTTGATAAATCACGTTTTATTTGCTAACATTCTGAATACACCATTGCCTGGAACGGCAAATCACAGTACAATGTACTTCCATTAAAATGACTATCCAATTCTCAGATCAATCTCTAGATATTCTCGCTTCATCTGATATCGATCTTTGAGAGCATGATTACTCACTTGATTGACATTGCCACTTGTCCCATTGACCAAGTTACGAAGAATAGTTAATGACGTTTAATAGAATATTGTAAGAACCAGCATTTACACTAATGTATTATTAAACAAATAACTACGTATGTTACCAATTACTCTCCGTCACGTAAGATTTTGAGACCAAACTTCTACAAAAAAAAAAGAAGATTACACGCATGTTTGCTTGCCAACAGCCCAAGAGAAGAAGGAAAGAGAAAAAGAGAAGAATTCGGTAAAATTACATATGTAAGGATGAATCCAACGAAACAAAACGTCGGTACCGAGAAACGCATTTTGCCTGACTCAAGAAGAAATGCAGAAAAGACAATCATGAAGATATATTAATGATATTTATTCCGTTCTCTTAGTGATGAGAGAAAAGACGTCATATTTATACGACAAATACCTTTCCTATGAGTCAATAGATGAATATAGGAAGAAATAGATTGTCGAGTGGCATAACAAATACGAATATGTCCAGTCGGAGTCTTTCAGTCTACTTCAGCTATTCAAATTCAAATGAGAACGATGCTAATAATTCGCAAGATTCGAATGATCATTATTCAACAGTATCCTTTATTGAGCACCATATGACAAGAAATACTTCATCTGTATAGAATTAAATATCTACAGACAGAGAGTCTATTTAGTAACGTCACCGACAAATAAAAAATGCATCAATATTTAGTTATGCTAATCATATGTGTCCCATCCTGCTCGTGCCGTGATATCATTGCTGATAGACTCATCTTATGAAATCGATTGTCAATATATCAATGATATAATGAACATGCTGACGGGATGTATTTAACAGAATTATATTTCGTGGGTTATGAAATAGAGAAGGATGTTTTTCATGTACCAAAAACAATCAATTGGTATGGCATATTTAAACACCATTGTCAGGAAGGAGATAGATATGCAATGAAGAATCAATATTTGAAAAATTTTCAATTATATGCGACGTTTTTTTTTCTGTCGATCATATCAATCAATAATGCATTATTTTCTAAAAAAACGACTTAGTACTTAAGCCTTCAATTCAACAACCGAAAGCTATATAATTCTTTTTCTGCCTTTTATTGATTCCATCAATACATAGAGTAACCTTCTATTTCTTCGTGCTCTTTTTTTTCTGACCGACAGACCATAAATTTGCTCAAACGGAAATTATGTCGAGAAGATTTTACTTTTCTCATTCATAAAAAGGAAAGGAAATGTCCAATAGAATCGGATAGACCATTAGAATATGTTATGTGCTAGCCGTTGGAATGGTCTACTTTAGTTTTATGATGGAAACTAATTGAACAGTATTTGTAAAAGCTCTTTTCTGATCATCTATTCAATGCATATGAAGTACAGGAAGTGTTTTTTTTCTGTCAAGTGTATATATTATTGCATTGTTCAATGCAATAATGAATTGATATGTTTATTCAGAAGAGAAATGTAAGGTTCAATAGAAGAAATGCTTTTGTCACGTAGAAATTGTGACAGCAGAAGTGAATGTCGATACTCGCCAGAGAATATGATAGTCATCGAGTAAAAGCCGTGACGGACATGACGAGTAAAGAGCGTTACAGACCATGACCATCACCTTTGTAACGTCCTATGAAGGATTTTTGCTTGTAACTCAAATTGAATCGTAACAGTCAATGTTACAGAAGTTAGTTTTTATTGTATATGAACTTATAAAGTATTCAACGAGAAAAGTTATGCGGTGATAGGCACACAAGAAGTCCAAACTGTCTCGAAAAATATTCGTTGCATTTTGATCAATAGCATTTGTGAGTATAATATTGTTTTAACTTCATTCTTCTCTCTCCTATCGACATGTTGATTGACTTATGTATGCTATTATCAGCTATACACTATCGACAGTCCGATAACATGTGTCAAATGAATGAACATTGACACGTAGTTCTGTCATTTTCAATTGATATTCACAATGTATTTTTCTTTGAAAATATGCCAGGTAAATGCAGTTGGCGAAGACAGTTTCGACTGAAAGAAAAAAGAGAATGGTTTCTAATGTTTTCGATAGGAATCGAGTAGAACGTTCATAGAAGTTTGAAAAGAAAAAGATTAATCGAGAATTAATGAAAGGGTTATGTCGAATAGGAGATCTATTGTTAACGTTTGTTAATGTTAAAATATAAATGAGAGAAAGCTAAATTCCTCGTCGTTTTTTTGCTTATATGCTCTTAGTGTCTCTTCTATTGTTCTCTTCATCTTTCTATTCTTTCATTATTCTTTTTTGCTCTCTTTTGTGCATGATTGTGTTTGACCTAAATGCAATGCATTAGAAAAAGACGCGGAAAAAAAACGGGAGAAGACTTCTGTTTGTAAACGTTTCGATGTCAAAATTAGGACTCAAACTTGATGAATACACTTCGTGGAGATAAAAATAATAAATACTGTTCGTTCGAAAGTTAATCAGATGTTCTTCATCGATGTATTGATAATAATGATTGAACTCTTCTTCTTCGGTCTCCTCTCTCTCTCTCTCATTCACTCGATCTTGTCTATTCTAATATTAAATTAATAGTAGGGTAAGTTTTTATATGTGTACACATCATCTGATCGAAACCGAACATTTTATCTTCTTCTTCTTCTTCTTCTTCATCTTCTCAATAGACATAAGAAGAACTACCATGTCTCTTCCTGTCTATCGCTCATAATGAATCATTCAGTGTCTTTCGAAGCTTCCGCATGTTAGATTAGTATGCACAGTCTATACACTGAGGACATGCAGTTTTATATATGTGTGGATGAAAAGAATCGAACTGGAAGTGAAAGCGAAGGGGAAAGAGAGAAAGAGAGAAGACAGGCGATATGACACGAATAATGAGAATGTATCTCGTATAAAAAGGAAGGTGCAAATTTAATCGAATTGTACATCTTACATTTAGATGCCATTTAAAGTTCGTATTTCAAAATTTCGTCATGTCTATGGTTCACCTTATCGTGAACAAGATTGTTACAAAAATATTTGTATTACACGAAATGCGCACGATGGATGTTTTTGTGCAGTCAACTCGAAATTCTTAGCAATCGTCACGGAAACATCAGGTGGAGGAAGCTTTCTCGTTTTACTCCTTTCAGAGGTTTGTGAATAGTTTGTCTTGTGCTCTCAAGTGAATTACTTCTTTTCCTATTCAAATGCTTCATCTAGACTGGCCGTGTTGACGTTGATCACCCCCGCATTACCGGTCATCGAGGGCCTGTCGTCGACTTAAAATTTAATCCGTTCAACGATAATGAAATTGCATCGTGTTCAGATGATGGGACAGTAAAAGTATGGTCTATACCAAATGACGGTCTGAAAACGGATACTTATCAATGGAAAGTTGATTTACACGGACACCAAAGACGCGTCGACTATGTGGAGTGGCATCCAACAGCAGAAAATTTGATCCTAAGTGCTGGTTCAGATCATCAAGTAATTCTATGGAATGTCGAACGAGCGGAACCAATTCAAATCTATCGTTGTCATCCGGATTCCATACAATCGGTGACATGGAACCGCAATGGATCATTATTTGCAACAACATGTAAAGACAAACGTATACGCGTTATTGAAGCACGTACTGGTCGTATTGTTGCTGTATGAAAACAAAAGAATCACTTTTCTATTAGAATGTACTGATCTTTTCAATAGAACAATATCGGTCATCAAGGTCCAAAAACATCGAAACTCGTCTTCTTAGGTGATACAAATCGATTGTTATCAACCGGTTTCGGTAAACAATTCGAAAGACAAGTTGCCATATGGAATGCAGTAGGAACTGATTTGTAAATTTTAATTTGAATTCACAAAGGACATCATTCTCTAGAGTGATTTATCAAGACCATTAACTGTAGAAACAATTGATTTCAGTGCCGGTGTTCTCGTCCCATTCTACGATCATGATACACGAATAGTTTATCTGGCAGGAAAGGTAAAAGGATCAATTATATTCACCAAGAAGAAGTAAATAGTCAATTCCTCACAGGGCGATGGAAACATTCGATATTATGAATACACTGATCAGTGTGAACCTTATTTACATTATCTTTCGGAATACAAATCTACGTCGCCACAACGATGTCTCGGTAACTGATGCTCCGAAAACAGTCGCTTCCACTATAACGTAACTTTTCTTATTTAAAGGTGTAATGCCAAAGATAGGTGTTGATGTAACTCGAAATGAAATTATGCGTTTTTACAAATTAACATCCACAGGCTTTATTTGTGAACCCATATCGATGATTGGTTCGTATTGTAGTCATTCGAGAATTGTTTCTCATCTAATTTATTTTTTCTGTAGTCCCGCGACGAGCCGAAGTATTTCAATACGATATTTATCCAGACACCACTGGTCCTTATCCAGCCTTAACATCAGATGAGTGGATTTCTGGTGTTGATCGTGATCCGATACTTGTCTCAATGAAAGAACGTACCGAGGAAACGAATGTTCCACAAATTACTACCTATCGAACACTCGATTCGACGTCTACTTTTCCGCACCGCGGTACCTTACAACGAATAACTCCATTACCTGTTGCAGAAGTTGCTCCAATACCGAAAGTGAACATGACCAACGATTCATCGATTTCTCCTGCGACACTGGACAAATCTTATGATGATCCTCAGCAGCACATTTCGCATCAATCTATGAAAAAAGTCGAGTCAATACATTTACCTGCATCGAATATCGAATTTAACTTTCTTAAGTACGTAAATATTTGTTTGTTCATTGCTTTGTCTATAAGTTTTCCCTTTCTTAGAGAGAAATTTCAAAATCAACCGGATTTTGTTCAGCCATTTATTAAGCATAATTTCGAGATCAAGAAAAAAGTATGGAATGTGGATACCAATGATACTTATTCGTCCATTCCTTCTGAAATCTACGGCATCGATGTGAGTAGAGAGCATCTCATGTGACCTTCTTCAACTAAATTCTTTCTCTTATTTCAGTATCGTCATGAGTACCTCAAACAACAAGAAGAAATTCAATCCTTGCGCGAAATCATATTTCTCAAAGATAATCGAATTCGTTTACTAGAAGATGAATTACATTTACTCAAACTGCGAGTTGAAAATCAAGAGAAAGTCTTATCTAGATGAATATTTTTCTCCTTGTTTAGTTCAATATTTTAGTCAGCTTTTATTGTATGGTAGTTTCTATGTATATGAACAAAGCACATGTCTTTTATATCAATAAAAGATCTGCATACATCGAAGTTGTCGTATTATTTGATAATTTTATTTGTACTTATCACCCGATAAAAAATATCCCGAAAAATTTCGCATGCAGATCTAAGAGTAAATCTCTTCAAAACAAGAATTTCTCTTTCTTTCACTTATCAACGACACTGATTAAATAAATAAGGATTAAGAAAGTAATTTAACTATTTGTTCAGGTGTATGTGGCATTATTGAATATGGATTTGCATATGTATTCTTTGGATCCATAATGGCCGAATAAAGACTAGTATAAGCTGCGCAGATCAATTCAACAGAACGTTTCTTTATCTTCTCTCTGAAATGACATTATTAGAATAGGAAACAAGTCGAATTGCAGAGAAGAATAGTTCTTACCGAACAACAGCACTTGTTAGATATTTCAATTGTGGCATTATGTAAAGATCTGGTGATGCCAGATAGGAATCGAATTTCACCTAAGTTTTTTGTATTCAATTAATTTCATTTATGACAAATGTCTCTCAACTTACCATTGCTGCTTTCAATGTAATCGTATCCATACCTGGCTTAAGCGCTAAAGACCCATCGGTAGGATTCGAGTCTTGTTGCTGTTTTTCAACGATACGATAAGCATCGAGTAGATCTGTTCGAAGAAGAATGTAGGTTGCTTGCTCGCCGATTAACGTATCAGTATTGGCTTCGATCTAAACATTACAGAATTCATTCGAGCAACAGTATGACTTTTACGTACATGTCCTTCGAGCATCTCAATCTTTTCGTCTGTGAACGCAAAGACAGCTAGTGTTGCTCGTATTGCACTATAACAGTTAACGAGATAGACAGCCATTTCAACTACGCCTAGCTTCGCGGCTGATAACGAACACATTTGTAGTAGTGGATCAATAATTGAGTAGACAATCTGTTGGAAATCGGTACGTTTTGATTCGAATGGTATCATGGACGTTGAATGGGTTTCAAGAATATCACGTAGTAATGCTAATGTACGGCGTAATTCATCGGATAAATTCAAATCGTTTGTAGGAATATCAACCTTTTCGATTAAACGTGTTGCTGCTGCATTCAAACTAGGAGACAACAAGAATGAGTTATTGGAAGATAGAAGAACTTCACATACGCATTTAAGAACATTTTCGATGATAAATTAGTAATTTCATCAAGGACAAGAGCTAACTGACAATCTGTCGGTAACAATTGTTTGATGGTTGTTTCGTAGAATTTAAGCAAGTTTGTTAATTTATACAATGTGACCGGTTCATGTTGAGAAACTAAAACTTGTTCAAGACGAACACGTAATGGACTGCAAAGATCAAATCGGTCTGCTTTCAAATCATCGAAAATAAATGAATTCAGCTTACCGACATAAACCTTCAGTAAGAAAACCTAATAACGTTTGAATTGTTTTCTGTAAATCGCTCCAGTCTTTAAATTTTCTTAACAAAATTTCTGCGTATTCTTTTTCTGATGCAGCCGCCTGATGTGTCCATGCAAGCATATCGCCAACGTATCGTAATGGATCATGTGAGGATAGCTCAATCGGTCGTGGCATACCGCCTGGACCACCGCGGGTTAATGCGTCGATGAAACCGCGAACAATCGCACTACGACGAGCTGTACCATACTCGTCCAGAACATACCTACAGAAATCAACTTATATCGAAACAAATTCTTTGTTCTTGATTTACTTGAACAAAACTTGTCGTTCTTTTAATCCTTCAAGTGCTTCACTAAGTAATGTCGATATTTCTGGTGATTCAGCTGTTAGCTGTCGACACTCATCTTTCGAGGAATGAAAAGTAAAAGAGAAGAATATTTAACGCTTTTTTGTTTACTTTGCAACCATCGATACAGTCTTTCGTAGGCAGATTCTTGATGAAGTGCCATTTGTTCCATGATTTCTAGTCCAATTGTTTGTTGATTTGTTCGTAGCAATAGTTTACAGTCTTGATGTATCGATTTGACTCGTTTGAGTACATTGAAGAATTGCTAGGAGAGAAGAAAGCGAACGTTCTTTGAAACTCGAGACAAACGGCTTTTTTACTGGATGTAAAAATCCATCTCGTGTTGTTCGTAAGGCATTCAATTCGTCCGGTTTCAATTGAAATCGATCGATAAATCCTTCTGTGATACAAGATTTAACATTCAACTCTTGACTAAATACAACAGAAGAGTTTCTTGGAAATACATCAAACAAGACTAAGATGTCGTACTTCTCATTTTGAATTTGCGTTGTTTTATTGATTAATTCTTGTGTTTGTGCTTTCACATCCTAAAGTCAAACAATGAAAAACTATGTCGCCATTAAATTGACGTCGTACTTTCAGCCGTTGTGTCATATCTTGACAACAAGTGGACATCGATGTAACTGTTCCATTAATTTGATCGAGTTGTTGTTTAACTACTCGAAAACACTCTTCAAATTGATCGTTTAGTGTTAAACTTCGCTTTTCGATTGTACTGCGCAACGACCGTCGTGTTCGAACGCTGTTCTCCGTGAAAAAACTTGATAAGTATTTCAACGATTCGATCAAATCTTTATCTGATTCGAGTTTTAAATCGAGAATTTTCTGCAATCTTCGTTGCACATGTGCAGTTTGATGTTGCGATGCAGATGGAGATGCATTCGCAGGTGCATTTAATTCCGTAGTCATACTAAAAAAAGAAACAATCATATCAATCGAAAGAATTCTTCTGTTAGATTTGACGAAAAAGAATCGATTGACGTTTTTTTTTGAAAGTTTTATAATACAACAACAACAAATGGAACAGAAGAAGAAAAAATCATATCAAGATGAAGCAGTTAGATAGGGTGGCGTCGGTCGTGGTTTGATAATAAGTCGTCCATCGGAATCACATGACATGTTGTAATCAGCGAGAATATACCGAAATCGTGCAATTATAATCGAAGATGAAAACATTTTACGATGAATACCGAATAGAAAAGCGAAGATGAGGAAGGAAATTGATATTGAAAAATAGATTTTTTTACAAAACAGATGTGAGTAGATTGTAGACAGGAAAGAATTATCACTAGACTGGTTGACTGAAGATGACGCGCTGAATGAATCATCTGTAATCAACGCATAAAATGTGAGAAGTGTGACAACAACAAGAATGAATAGGATCACACGCCAACGCCATATCGATGGTTGAAGTGATGAAACGATTTCGATCATACGACGTTCAAATGCCTTCAAATCGTCTGCTTGATCCATCGTTGTCTTGTAAAAAATAAAGAAAGACTAAAATAAACCCAAACAATATTGCCTTCGTAATCTAAATAGAAAGAGAGAACATGCCTTAGATTGAACGTTTCTGTGTTGTTGAAGTAAAATGAAATGAATTTATTCAAGTTTGAGTCATCTACAAAAAAAAGTCAGAATGTTTTCAAGCTAAGTCATCATTTCGTCTACTTAATCAAAAAAAAGCTCCTCGATCGATCTCTTCTACTTCGTCTGTTTTTGCGGTTCTTTTAACCATCTTATAGACCAAAAAAGAAAATGAAAGTAGAACTTCGCAACAGATTATGGATAAAAATATACAAGAGTAACCATAAAAGGGAAAGAAAGAGAGTCTTTTTGTTGTTTCATGAGCACAAAATAATCATTTATTTCTTTTTTGGTCCGGTGGTTAACGGTTGTCCAACATCTTTACCGCGTAATTTGATACCCAAAGCACGTTCCAATTTGCTTAAAACTTGCTGATTGGGAATTGCCTTCGCTTGTTCGTATTCATTGACGACTTGCTGCTTTTCGTTAATATTGCGAGCTAGATCAGCTTGTGTCCATTCTTTAGCTATGCGGCCTTGTTGAATAGCTCGTGCCACATCTGTATTGACTCGATTATGATGCAGTTCTTCGGTTTCACGATCGAGAGCAGCGGTATTTTTCGCTGCTTCATGTTGCTTGTTATGTCCAGCCGCGTATTTTTTGGACGTATCGATGGCAACACCAGCACGTTGAGCGGCAGCAATAGCTGATTCCGTTTTTAATTCCCCAGCTCGCGGTGCACGTTTGCCGATAACGGTTTGTTCATCCCAACCAATGGTACCGCCAAAGTTGGCACTGTGCTTACTCATTTGTATATGAATTGAACCACAATAGTATTATCTAGAACGACAGAAATGATTTACATATTGTCACGCCAGTGACCCTGACGAATACATGAAAGTTTTGAGAAGAAGTGAATAATCGAAGGACATTGGACGAATCTATGGCGGATATTGCATGATGAAATAATAATAAAATTTTGTTCAAAATTTGATAATCTAGAGGAAAAGTATGACGAAAATGAGATTAAGAACGGGCGATCTAGTGGTATAGATGTCGTTAGTACACACATGAATGTCTCATCTTCTTACTGAATGGTTGATTTCAGTGCAAAATGTTATTGCAGTTTGTAAATCAATGAAGAGATATAGTAAAATAAGATAGACGGCGTATCGTCCGAATACTTCTCATTAGTGTCGAAGGCAAACACTCTACAGTCATAGATTTTCTTTCAGATAAACATGGGCAAAAAAGCAAAAGTTGGAAAACTTCGTCGCGATAAATTCTACCATTTAGCTAAAGAATCGGGTATATTTTTTTATTGATATTTCGCGAAGAACTCTTTTTTTTCTAACAATATTCCAATAGGCTTTCGATCTCGTGCTGCATTCAAGTTATTACAGTTAAATCGTGAACATCGTTTTCTTGAAAATGCTCGTGTTCTTATCGATCTATGTGCAGCACCCGGTGGTTGGTTACAAGTAGCTGAAAAACATATGCCAATATCAAGTTTAATCATTGGTAAACTTTCTTTTTTTTTTCATCTAGGCTTTCTTTTCTTACATTCTTCTATTTTTTAGGTGTTGATTTAGCACCAATTAAACCAATTCCACATACCATTACATATCAAGAAGATATCACATCAGAAAAATGTCGACAAGTATGAACTGATCTTTGAAATCCTCCTCTTCACACGCAATAGTTATATTTAGCTTTTGAAAAAAGATCTAGCTACCTTTAAAGCCGACGTTATTCTTCATGACGGTGCTCCAAACGTCGGAAAAAGTTGGGTTCATGACGCATATCAACAAAGTAATTAACTTCATTTGAGATCGCAGATTCTCGTAAGAAACCGGATCTTTTCAGATGTATTGACTTTGAACGCGTTGAAGTTAGCAACAGAATTTCTACGTAAAGGTGGTACATTCGTGACGAAAATGTTTCGTTCGAAAGATTACTATTCATTACTATGGGTTTTCCAACAAATGTTCAAACGTGTAGATTCAACTAAGCCTCAAGTAGATTTTCCACTTTGTCTCTTTCTCAATGAAATGATTTGTGGCTGTTCAGGCTTCGCGTAACGAATCTGCTGAAATCTTCGTCGTTTGTCAAGGATATCATGCACCGGATAAAATCGATCCAAAGTTTCTCGATTATAAACATGTCTTCACAGAAGTTGATAGTGATATCACCGAAGCACAAAACAAAGCAAAACTACGCTTGAAACATCCTGAAAAATTCATCCGGTTTGTTCGAAGAAAGTTCTGTTTCATTCATTGCCGCTCTTTTTTCTTCTTTACAGAAGTCGAGAAGGTTATCCGGAAGGAGATTACACCTTGTATCACAAACTAGACGCAACTAAATTCATCGAAAGCGAGAATTTTTTGGATCTTCTTGCAACAGCGAATGAAGTAAGTCGAATGAAAGTTCTACTGGACTGATTTTTCGTTTTGCAGATTGTGATTGACGACGATCGTCTACTTCAACATCCCAAAACAACAGACGAAGTCAAAGAATGTATCAAAGATATTAAAGTTCTCGGTCGACGTGAAATCACGTTAGTACAAAAAGATTTGGACAGCATTATATTGTGACCGAATGTTTTATCTAGATCGATTCTTGCTTGGCGTCGACATATGTTTGCATCGTTTTACAAGAAAGCTCCACTTCGAACTGAAGCAACAAGTGAAGAGAAAAAAGTCGAAGAAGAGACTGAGGACGGTGAAAAAGACGAAGAAGATGCCGATATTGAAGAGCAATTATTAAAACTTAACGAACAGCAGCGAAAAGAAGCGAAAAGGTTTGTACTCATAGGAAATTTATTCAAAACTATTTGTTTTCTTCTGTAGAAAGCGTAAACATGTGATGAAAGAAAAGCGTAAACTACGTGATCGTCTTGCTTTGAAAATGGTCTTACCTGGTGATGTCCATGATCATGAAACAGCTGAAGGTGGCAAGAATGATCAAGGCTTATTCGATCTTGAAAAAATCAGAACCAAAAAGGTTTGATCATTACTTCAATCCTATCAATAATTATCATTGTTGTTTTTAGCAACTATTGGAAATTTCATCAGCTATTCCAGATATGAATTTCGGGGCTGACCAAGAAGTCAACAGTGATGACGATGTTTACCTCGGTCAAGGAAAGAATCGGATACCTCGAGTGGCGTATGATAGAGAGAAAAATAATGGAGATTTAGCGTCGATCGATATTTACAAACAATACCTCGACGATGAAAATGATGATGATGATGAAGACGATGAACGAATTCCATACGATTCAGAACGACGTCAGCCGAAACTCGATAGGTATGTGCAAAGAACTGCATGCGAGACGAAACTGGCTTGAATTTTTAGTGACGTCGACGATGATGAATCGGAAAATGATGAAAATAAAAACGATGAATGGGAAGATGATGAAGAAAATCCATTAGATATGGACATTCTTGATGCACCAACGAAATCAGCAAAAGCGAAAACAGTCGCTGATGTCTGGTTCGAACAGGACATATTCAAGCAAACATTGAATGCTGACGATGATGATGAAGAGTTCGAATTGGAAAGAAAATTGAATGCATTAAAATCAGAAGGTGTCCCAGTTCTTGGTAAGAATGAAAGAACCATAGAGTTCTTTAACTGATCTTGTTCTTCTATTTAGCTAAAGCTTCCAAAAGTATTCTGAAGAATGGTAAAGGTAAAGTTGTTTATCTCGTGAATTAGTTGAATCTGAGCCAACATTGCTTTTAGCCGATGACTCCAGTGATTCAGAAGAGGAGAGTAAGCCGAAGAAGGCCAAACGTCCACTGGACAAAGACGGATTTGAAGAAGTACCGATCGGTCAACGTATGTTTGTCTTTGATCAATTTTCCACCTACATTATTTCATTCATATAGCAATGAAACGCGTTCATCTCGATGCTGAAGGCTTAGCCATTGGTCATGTTATGGCTCAATCGAAAAAGAATCGTGAACAATTGATTGATCATTCGTACAATCGGTAAAAGCGTCTTCTTGGAACGAATGAATGAATGCATGACGTTTATTGATTTTAGTTTTATGGGTTATGGCGACGCGGAAGGTCTACCGAAATGGTTTGTTGAGGAAGAGAAACAACACTGTCGAGCAAGTTTACCGCTGACCAAAGAAGTTGTTCAAAGATACAAAGCGAAAATGAGAGAAATCGATGAACGACCGTCGAAGAAAGTCTCTGAAGCTAAAGCTCGAAAGAAACGACGTGTATGTTTAGTTGTCATTTGAATTTTCATCATCTCATTCGAGTGCTTGTTCTTAGGAATTACGTAAATTAGAAAAAGTCAAAAAGAAGGCTGAACCATTGCTGGATAATCCCGATTTAGACAACAAAGAACGAAATAAACAGATAAAAGAGTAAGTCTTCCCGACTGTAGAAGCACTTCAATTCCGTTGTTTTTAGTCTCTATCGAAAATATGGTGTCATTGGCCAGAAGAAAGCCAATGTGAAATATGTTGTGGCGAAAAAATCTCAACGAGGTGCCAGCCGACCAGCAGGTGCCAAAGGTCCGTACAAAGTTGTTGACAAACGTTTGAAGAAAGATAAACGTGCTGCTAAAAAACGATCAAAATTTACCAAAAAGAATAACTCAGCTGGTAAAGGAAAGAACCAACAGAGATCCGGCAAGAATAAAAAACGAACGTAAATTGTTTTTGTTCGTTAACTGTTGTTTTCCGATTGTTTGTTAAAAGAAATAAAAAAAATACAAATGAAATCATTGTGATTTTATAAGTAATATATACATTTGAATATTTTCATTTCAAATAATCGACTAAAACATATGGGCTCTTCGGGCTGAAAAATTGACCTTATGTATTTTGCTCGATCGAGAGTGCGAAATTCATATTAACAAGAAAAAATACGGTTGAAACAGTTCAACCCACAAGTGAAAACCTAGAAATCTGCATGTTTTTCTTCTGGATTTTGTTATTTAAGTGTTAACAATGTCTTATACAAACAAACTAAGTCGAGCGATTCGGTCACAGGATTGACAATGACGAGATATCGCTCATATCTATTCCCAGTCATTCTGCTTCTTGCTTTCCATAGTAAATATCAATATTATCCCGTTTCGAACGTCGCCAACTTCGAAGATCCATCATGAGGTCTCGTGAAATTCTGCTATCCAGCGTTTACAGACATCCGCGTGATGATGTTCAAAGTTTATCGACGGCTGACTTCGTCTCAGCAAGTATATTGATTTCCATGGATGCTGTTCCAGGAAAACTCAATGCACTTCAACTAAACTTAATGGCAATAACTAAAGTTCTAATGCAAGTGGTCTATTAATGAGCTAGATCACATTTCTTCTGTGCTATTGATGCCAGTGAATGAGTATATGTTCGTACGTTTGGTAGGACTACGAACAGAATCGACTTTCTTGAAGGTAAATTTGTTCTTCGCAAGCACATATTTTGGTCTAACAGTTGCATTGGTCCTATTCCGTTCGAATACTTTTGAATCGGCGGAGGAAAGATCGCGTTATTCATCCGATGTGTTTTCCACGATTGGTACTGGTTTTCTTTTCTGCTTCTGGTCGTCGTCGCTCAATACAGGAACGGCTAGCGATGTTGATCGTCTGCATGCAGTAACAAATACCTACATGTCGACACTTGTGTGAAAAAGGCAAAATTTATATGATTCATGTTCAAAATCCAACGTTAGCCAGTGGAATGGTCGGTCGTCTGAACTGTATAAACATCCAATATTATTCTTCATGATACGATGGTTATCGACACGCTAGCTGGCATCATAGCTGCCTTGAAATGCATACACGTTCATGATACGTGTGGTGTGAACAATTTACATAGAATGCCAGGTATTATCGCAGAAATCACAAGCATTATTGTTGCTTCGATCGGCGATCGATCAGGTTATTTGAGTCATCTGACAGATTCATGTCTTAGTGGTGGAAATCCTCGAAGTAATAGCACGCAATCAGCCTATCAAGCTGCTGCACTGGGAATGACACTAGACATGGCTATTGTTGGCGCATTAGTTGCAGGTATAGTGTTACCCTTGCTAATCTTTGCTTATAAATCTCAAGATTTCGACGACGATTCTTGTGGGCCAATTGCTCAAACTTCTACAAAATTTTAATTAATAATATTCAATTAATCATACTATTTCAGACCGTGTGTGTATGCCCGAGCGTTGTATTCAATTTTAGAATAAAATCCCGTAATTTCGTATTACAAGGAGCACAATCAGTATCTTGTAACAATAAATTAATTATCTGTCGACTATTGTTTAATTCAATCAGTAATACTCCCATTCTAATCAGCCAGATGGTACAAAGCATAAAACGATAGACTTTAGTAGAACATATGTTTTCATTGTTATACTAATAGATAACCAATATTTTCCCTCAACAAAACATCTAGGATCATTTGACCGAAAGAATGTCTATCACCTTGTTTCCATTTCCCTTCGGTAGTCACTTCTTTTTTTTGTTTATATCAATTGTACTGAGTCATTGAAATGACACAACTTATTTGTTCGGGTATATCTCTTAAGACGTATTCATTTAAAAAGTCAAAGTAGACAAATTATATATATCAACAAACATTAACGCTTGTCAAGAATCAATTGTCATTGTTCGTGCCTTTTTCCATCATCGACTGACGAATGATTGCATGTTGTCCCTCATCTCTTCCATCTGTGCTTTGTCTCTGATGTATACTACATATATACATATATATATACATGAGATCAGAGAGTTCGATTAAGTAATCAACTACCTTATTGATGCATTTAGATATTTATTGATGATAGCAGTGAACTATAGAATAGACTTTGATCGTTCTCTCATTTGTCGATCTTGTTGTAACATTGCAAGTTAATATGACTACTGTTCTTTTTCTCCTTTTTCAATTATTATTACTTTCATCTTTCTTATTAGTCCGATGAACACATAAAGCATTTAGAATCAACAGGTCATTGTAACATGTCGTATGCTTGTCATTTTCCGCTCATGTTCAGAAGAAACGCAATCTTCCTATTCTATCTTTCACTGACAATTCACTTCCGACTTGTGTCTACAGTGATGGCCAGGGAGAAGAGAGAGAGAGAGAGAAGAAATTCTCCGAGTGAGTATGTATGTACATGTATGAATGCACTTGAATCCAATTATCGAGAATTATTCTAAAGCTTAGGATCATTTTCAGGTAAGTACTATGTATGTCGAAGGAGATACGTGAATATCGATAATTGTGACCTTTTTTTCGTCTATGGAAGATGACAATTCATCGATGATTGAAAAGACAACCTTGTTAGAATGAATATCATTTGTTGTTTTTCAATTAGTTTTCAGACATCTAATGGAAAAACAAAAGGCTTCTTCTGACCTTGAGTAATCTCATTTTAGAGAGACACAAGGAAGAGAGAGAGAGAGAAAAAGAGATTATAATGAAATAAATATGTCGAAAGCCGAAGGATTTGAGTATGCGCGTGCGCGCGAATGCACACTGTTCAGTGTTCCAGTAAGATGATTTCTTTTTCAATTTGTTCAAGGTCTATAATTTTCTACTCAATCTTTCTCTCGTTTATTTCGTTGCAACTAAGAATGATAATCAGTCATGCTTTCTCTCTTAACCTATGCACGCACGTACTGAATCAAAAATGAACACACACACACATCTCTATAATTATGTGTATGAACAAAATAGGGAGAGAGAAACATATAGAGAAAAAAAAGAAAGACAAACGAGGGAGAGAAGCGATGGAGAGAGAAATGAATGAATGATGCTGTTATAGGAAACATTCAAAGGAGTTTATTCTCATTTCTAGATATGACAAGATATTGATGTTACAAGAGACCATACACACATGATTTTACGAATACTCATTTCGATCTTTGTATTGTTCTCCCCTTCAATTTGTTCTTCTGATGATTCTTCGGAAACGGTATCTGTAAATACGGGTGAAACAGCAACCTTCATATGTGATTTACCCGAACGATATTCGAATAGACGGGTAAGTTGTGCCTTCATCATTCTCGATTACATCATGTTCATCGGGGAAATATATTTTTTAGGCGGATTTTTATGGGCCCACGGGACGCTTATTGGCAACATCGACCGGTGAAAATCTTGATAGCGATGATCGTACACGATTCGTGCTTGAGCATACGTACGTGTTCTTTCTTTAATTGATCCGATAGTCAATAGTCTAATCGATGAAAACATCTTCTCATTGTTTAGATATGCTTGGACGTGGAGTCTTATTTTATCGGACGTTTCCGACGATGATGCAGGAGAATACACATGTCGTGTTTCATCCGCTGATCGGACATTGACAATCATAAAACGATTTAATCTAACCGTTTTGAGTAAGAATAGATTTTTATCATTCACACTCATCTGTGACCATCGCTCGTTGTTATTGTTATTCTATTTGATATCTGAAAGGTGTTTNATCTATATCGACCGATAGAAACAATACGTATCTCACTGATGATCTTACTGAATTGAAGAGTAAATATTCAGATTATACTGCATGGCTTAAAACATCTAGTGGACATAGTCGTGGACCTGTCGTGACACAGGCTTTGCTTAAAAACTCGCTCTGTCAAATGGGTATCGATTTAGCTAAAGCCGAACAACTTGTTTCGACATGTTCATGGTATGTGTATCAATTTCAAAAGGATTTAAAAAGCCGCCCCGGACCAAAAGCTCCATTAGCGCCATTAGAAAGTAAAACAACGCATTCATCTAAGACGAAAACAAGAAAACTTCCGCCAAGAAAATATCACGGCGATGATTCATCTTCAACAATAACTTCATCGGATAAAGGTATATGACTTCGATCGAAAAAACAGTCGAATAAACATAGTAATCGTCATTTTAGATGATTCTTTCCCACATAATGCTCCGACTTCCATACGTAATCATCATTTCGTTCTACCTGCAATTCATGTTTCTGATCTATCAACTTCGTCACGTTACCGACATGTCGATTTTCACGCTGACCAAACATCAAGACGTTCACCTAACGTTCCATCTACTCATTGGCGCTCAGCACTAATGAAAACACGAGTGATCTCGAAACTTCAGCCTATCTCTCGGAAATCTTCGAACAATAGTTCTCCTCTTGATATGCATTCAAATAGATCGCATCGCGGCCTAACTATCGGTCACACACGTTCCATTCTTCGTAAGCAAACGAGTTCGTCATCATCCGCTGCTTCTACCGATATAACTAGTCGAAAAACAGGCAGTCGAATGTTAACACCATCATCGACGATCATTGACGATGTGCCGCTGGGCACTCGTTGTCAACGTTTATTCGGTGGTAGCGAATGTTTTGCTCAGATAATGAACGAACTTGAACAGCAAACTGACTGTTAAACAATTTGTTTGTACAGTAGAACTTTGTGTTGAAAAATTCTCTTTTTCCTTTCAATGACAATAATAATATTGAACAAGTGCTTATGACCATGAGAAAAAGCATGAAATATTTAGCTTAAAGTATACACACACATTTTAAGTGGCACCATTACAAATCGAGATTAAACTCATTGTAAGAGATTTTCTTCGATATATGAGAATGCCATTCGTGACATGAAAAGACATGTAACTGTAAATTATTCATTTGCTTTTCGTCTGAGAAACCTTGAAAAATCAATGTCATGTTTTCTGTCGACATGTTTAACTACAATTAGTTCGTATTTTGATTAACAAATAGTAGAAATTCAAGGACATATGTCCGTACGAAAAAAATGTTTCAAGTGCTCATATTAATAAAGCCTTTCAAGTGTTGGAGAATGTTTGTTGCCCTTCGAAACTGATTCTGTTCTGTAAAGAATTTTGTTTGCTAATCATGGTAGGTTTCGAAAGAATTGAAAACATCAGGATCGGAGAACGAAGAGAATTTTGGTCAAATATTCGAGAGAAATCAAGTGGCAAGAAATGTTTAGAATATAATCACGATTCGAAAAGTAAATACCGAGTTGTCAAATCAATCATTCGTACAAATTTGCATATTACTTGGGAAAAAAAAGTAATGAGATGTTAAAAATGTCGCTTCCAGGTCGTGTGAAACGAGGGAAAATTTCTTTTTTTTTCATTATTTTTATTGGTAAATACAATTCAACAAGTCTATTCTACGATAAAACTTTCTTCAATGAACCATTCTGATGACAGATATTCAGCTCAAATAGCGAACCAAAGTACAGTTGATTGATAAAGATATATGGATTCTACAAAATGTTCGGTTTTATACGAATGAAAATCATGTTTTCTTTACCTTTCGGCGATCAGTGTAGCAGATATACTGAAAATAGTTTTCTAATTGGATGCAATCTTGTCGTTTTTCGATGTCGACACATTCATAGTCGTCTAAAATATCGAATAGAGAGCAAGTGAATGTTTTGATGAGTAGTTACCTGTAGAGAGATCATATTGGTTGAGGATATCTTTCGCTCTTTGCGATTCCGGATCATTCGATTTGGCGAACATCATGATTCGGCGGACTTGAATTTTACCGTCGACATAGGCTTTTGTTCCAGCGGACATTGAGAGACAAAGAAAAAGAAATCTAGAAAAATGAGGAGAGAAAAACTAGAATTTGGTTTATTGAAAAGAGAAAATAAAATCAATTCGGATCTTTAACACGGGATGTTGGTCGTTGAGCTGAAAAGAAGACAGTAAAAAAGATTTCTAGAAGGTAGAATAAACTTACTGGTCGAGCGGAGACTCGAACCAACACGTGCCTTCTCTGATACACTAGGAACCGATTGTTGCTGTTCAGCGATCAATTTTGCTTCGTATTCTTTAATTTGTTGAGAACGATGCAATGGATTCTTTTGAGCAAGAAGCGTTTCTAATGCTTGATAAGCAGAGGAAGCTTTCGATACTTCTTCCATATCCTTCAATCATGCAAGAAAAAGATAATTATTCCGAACATCAAAAGAGGTCTGAGTACTTTGAGTTCGAGTCGACATAGACCAGAGAAATCGGCCAGGGAAGCGTAATTGGTTTCATGAAATTGTGTTATATTCAATTGATACTGAACGGAAAGGAGAAATTCATTGACCGTTATTAAAGTTAAATGATTTCCTGCGAGAAACACAAATAGTATTTATCGCGTAGTTTATTGAGTGTATTTACGAGATAAATTCAAGTTCAAAAGAACTAAATTGCCTTTTAAAATTATTTCACCATTTGATAATTGATTTTCATTTCTTTCTATTAATGGATTTTCACGTTCGGATCGCTGGGTCGTTAGCATTGGTAACTATAAACAACAAAATGAAGGCTTTTAATGATAAAAAGAGTCGTACTTTTCCCGATAATGATCCTACAGGTGGATGACCCTAAAAATAAATGAGGAAAATTGTTGTTGATAGACAAAATGCCAAGAAAAGCAATGAAGAGTGCGGAATGAAGCGTCGATGTGAAGAACAGGAATTTGATATGTAAAGATAATCAAATGATTATGATATTGAATGATTTACGTTAATTAATAGATGAGAAAATAAGTTTGATTGTATATATTTGACTTTTTGATTAAGAATATAGCAACTTACCGGTTCTGGAGAGAAAAGAGAGTTATAGATTCATCGATCTATTAGAAAGTATCATGTATATTCCGAAATGTGCAACTATTCTATCAAAATTATCGTCGTGAAGAGCAGTAAGATGAAAAGGCTGCTTGAATCTCAATTATTCTGCTTATTTAAATTACCTTTTCATTGGGATCGTCATCTTCTTTTGCAGATGAAGTATTCTTCTTTGACACATTCGTCGTACTTGACGAAGTTTTCTTGCCACGGGCTACAGTTGGTGCTCGTGTTGAATCTAAACGAATACCAATTGGATTTATCTTTTAGAATAGTAAATTCATGGTATTTACCAGATGCAACTCCTCGAGCGTTTGTGGATGTTGAGCGTGCGTTTGCTCCCTTCTTATGTTCATTCTTATTAGTCGACGGCGGACGATTTTCATCTACAAGAATCGATTTTGAAATGAAAAGAAATTGATTTGACAGCGAGTCGTCTACCGCTCGAATCTGCCCTATGACGTTTGTCCTAAAAGCATACGGAACCATCGTGAAGATTGAACAAAGATTGAGCGTTTTCGAAACATACTGTAGATCTTGTTGAGGTCGTTTTTCGGTTCTTATTGGAATCCAAAGTTCGTCTCAAGTCACGAGCTGAACGACTTTTCGTTGATGTTGTTGATGGAGTTGGTGAGGTCGCCTAAAAATTGTTCTCTTCATTCTGGTATGGTCACTCACTGTGTATGCCTTACATAAATACGAAAGTCATTTGCATTTGCATCTCCATATCGTTCCGATAGTAAATGTCTCCGATGAATGATTTCGTCGTTAGTCAAGTTAATCTGCCGTAAAACCTAAACGACAATGAGTTAATAACGATTGCACATACAAAAACACTCTTTAAACTAGATTCAATAGAATATATACGACAATATTTACTATCAAAACCTAGTTCCTAGACAAACAAACACATTAATGACGTTACAATAGATATACATCGACAAAACCTACCCTACTTATATCTAAATGGATAGTATGATGAATCATTTTGTTTAGGAAAAAAAAGAGAATCTCATAATATTCGGTACTTACGAATGCTAATGCACATGCACCTGTATCAGTAATGCAATTCGATGAAAGATTAAGAGAAATCAATGTTCGATTGTATCGCAATGCCTGAAGATGAAAAATAGTCGAAGAATGGCAGCGATTGACTTTACTTTTGCGAAAGATTCAGCACCATGATCACCAATTTGATTACCGGTTAGTGTTAATGTTAATAATTTGCAATTTTGAATATACATCGTTCCCAGAGCATTGGCAAGACGTTCACTACCTGTATCACCGACTTGGCAAAATCGAAGGGAAAGATGAACTATTCTAGACAAGTGTGTCAATTGTAGATATTACAAATCATTCAATGTTTAATGTTGTTTACTTCGAATCAGGCTTATCGATTAGAGTATAGAAATGCTCTCCTGCCAATGGATTTCCATCCAGTGAAACAGTTCTAAAAGGGGATGCTAGGAATTTTAGTGAATGAGGTTTATTGTTTCAAAGTGCTTACTTTAAATTTTTGATCGTTTGACAAACGTCAGCAAGCCCATAGATTGTCTGTGCGTTCAGTCCGACAAAACAAAAGCTAGAGTAAATATGACGATTTTATCCAATGTTTATTGGATATACACAAAACGTACTCGAGTGTATGCAATTGTTCTTGTAAAGGAAGCACCTTTTTCAATATGTCAATAAACCGTTGATCAAGTTGCCAGGCTAAGTGAAAAGGTAAGGTAATTTTATCCTTCACACTGAGTATAAGTAAATACCTCGCATATATAAGGCTTTGATTTGATCGATTGGATCTTGCTCGTGACCAACTGGATCGGCTAGGAATTTTGGACGATAAAAGTCACTGTTTGATACAAGGTGAAATGTACGATAAGAGGATGATGAAGATCTGATTGATTCACGTCCTTTAAACGAAAAAAAAAACGTCTTCAATTTGACTTGAGCGTCATGAATTTATCGACTTACCAAGAATACTATGTGATCGATTATCAGTTTCTAGACCAGTTAACGTTCCACTATTCGATGGAATACGTGCAGTAGATGGCAACTTGGCCGATGAAGAGAATTGTTCTTCGCCGCCAATCAACGATGGAGCGACAGATGCACCTGAATATGTACCCATTTGTTGGGATACTGAAGATGGAAGATTACGATTGTACACCGGAATAGTGAGATATGGAGGCATTGAAGACAGTTCTCGACAACATATCTCCAAATCAGCAGCAAATTTACCGAGACATTGATGGTTTTCTATAGATAGAACGTACGTATGTGCATAGAGACTGAATGAAAAATCAACTAAAAAACCTTGTTCTTCTGTTGGAGCAACTATTAGTTGTGATACGCGTCGGTTTTTGTTAGCATTGTCAGCTCGTTTTGGACCCATGATTTATAAATTAAATTGAAAGCTACGAACGAAGCCGATGAAATCGTATTGATTTTAATCACCATTTCAACTTTTTTACCCTTCGAAACACCTTCATGTCGCTACGAAACAACAGTTAGATGGCGCTCGATAACGAATTCCATACAAACGTACATCATCAATGACTAACGACTAATCCATTACATTGAAAGTGGTTGGTAAGAAATGACTCGACAATTTTTCTTAGCGTATATATGAAACAATGATGACAATAAAGACGAGCTTAACTTTATTGCTTTTTAGATGTCCCATACACTAACTTTGAAAGATTATTCTTCATTAATCAAACTACAACCCCTGGCCGTACATAACTCTAATAAAGCAATTAACTATGGCTCAATTATTCGTGAGCTCGTCGAATATTTCAGTGGACCACAAAGTCCTTATTCCCAGAATTCTATTGAAGATCAACGATCTTTCATTCGTCACACTCTTACTATTCGCGATCCTTCGCCTGAACAACGATATCCTTCACATATCTATAATCTGATCGATCAAATGCTTTCTTTCGAACGAGATCACATGAAAACATTAACATATGCAAGCAATCTCCCTGTACAATACAAATCCTTTCCGCAAATTCGTGTTTGGCGCGGTGATATCACAACTCTAGTCGTCGACGCCATTGTTAACGCAGCGAATAACGCTCTTTTAGGCTGTTTTCAACCTACCCATCTATGTATAGATAATGTCATTCATGCAGCTGCTGGTCCGCGTTTAAGAGACGACTGTTATGCTATTATGAACCGACAGGGACAGTCAGAACCGATTGGTCATGCTAAAATCACCATTGCTTATAATCTTCCCTCTCGATACGTGATACATACCGTTGGTCCTCAGTTGTCATATGGTGCACGTGTCACAGACAATGATGCTCGACAATTGGCTTCTTGCTACGAATCTTGTTTGAACTTAGCATCTGAAATTGGCACCATCACATCGATTGCATTCTGCTGTATTTCAACAGGATTATTTGCTTTTCCAGCTGATAGTGCCTGTCGCATAGCCATACAAACGGTAGCTGACTGGCTTCGACATCGTGGTTCAAACACAAAAATATCTCTAATTATCTTTGATGTTTTTAGTCGCGAAGATGAACAACGATATTTCGATACACTGAATCATTTTTGTCAAAACAAACTATGATATTCATTAAAACAAACCATATTTTCCTAACGCATTTTGGTACTATTCTTGAAATCTCCTATGTAGGAAAAAACGCTTTGCCTAGTACTTCTGCATACAATTGATAATGACAATACATTGTTGTTCAATCCTCTTCACAATTATTAACAGAAGCAATTGAATTAAGCTTGTAACAGTCGAACACGTTTTATCGGTTGGTTAGCGTGAAACAGGATGAAAGATAGAGAATGACTTATCTACTAGAACAGTTCATTTTATTACACAACGATATGCATAAAAGGAAAATAATATATACAACATTTCCCTAAAACGCCAAAGTAGAAACGATTAACATATACTCGGTTATGCTAGCGTTGATTTCACATCATACTCTTTTGTTTTGATCATATCATTTGATTCAAGATCGATGAAAGTCGCATAGACATCGGTCTGTAAACACCTCTTCGTGTGAATTTCATAAAATTCATCGAACTTATCGCGATCTAACGGACCATAAACATCTTTTCTCGTCCGGTGTAATACATAGAAGTTCTTCGCACCTAATTTCTTGTCAACATACGGTAGAACCTCTTTCTGGGCTGCTCTATCAGTCCAGAATGCAGTATACTCAAAGATTACATGCTGAATACGTTGATTGCGAAAGAGATTTTGTGCCGAGCGAAGTACATGCAATTCAAAACCCTCCACATCAATTTTTAAAAGAAATATTTTCGAATTCAATGGCCATTGAATATCGTCGAGACGAATGGTTGAAACAGATAATGTTCCATTGGCAGCCGTCGTACTTCCTCCAGCAATACTAAATGTCAAATTCGAATTCGACGGTAAATCAGTAACAGCTTTATGCACCAGCTGAACGCGCGAGGAAGGAAAGTCATTAACATTGATAGATGTCTGTATTAAATCGATCATATCAGGTTGCACTTCAAATAAGTATACTTGACAACCGCATGCCGCAGCATACAATCCAAAATCTCCTAGATATGCGCCGACATCAACAACAACAAGTGAGGGATCGCGTTGACATCTCTCTAATAATCGAAGATGTTCGACGACAGTCGCCTGTGCTCGATCGCCATCAGCGTATGGTCTTCTCCCATTGAGCGTTGCTAATCGATATGCCGGCGTTCGATCGTTCATATTGATTACTTTATACGACAGATCAGGTGTTTTATAAATAGTAAAAAGAATTTCTGTTGAGTCTACTGTCATGTAGTAGTATGCACAAATCATTCCAATCGTTAACGTCAATAATAGAATAGATCGTCTTGATATATATCTAATAAGAAACAATATAATCGATTTATATAATAGAATTAGTTCGGAGAGGATGTGAACATCAAATGAAATCAATACGCATTGTCACTCAATCATTCGCTTCAAGAATTGATGACTTTTTATAGACTATTTGACATTGAAATGCAATGTTCTGTTGATAAATCACGTTTTATTTGCTAACATTTACAATACACCATTGTCTGGAAAGGCAAATCGCAGCACAATGTACTTCCATTCAAACGACTATCCAATTCTCAGATCAATCTCTAGATATTCTCGCTTCATCTGATATCGATCTTTGAGAACATGATTACTCACTTGATCGACATTGTCACTTGTCCCATTGACCAAGTTAGTAAGAATAGTTAATAATATCTAATAGAATATTGTAAGAAACAGCATTTACACTGATGGATTATTAAGCCAAAAACTGCGTATGGTACAAATTATTCTCCGTCACGTAAGATTTTAAAATCAAACTGCTACAAAAAAAAGAAGAATACATGCATGTTTGCTCGCCAACAGCCGAAAAAAAGAAGGAAAGAGAAAAAGAGAAGAATTCGGTAAAATTACATATAAGGGGATGAATCCAACGAAACAAAACGTCGGTATCGAGAAACGCATTCTGTCTGACTCAAGAAGAAACACAGAAAAGACAGTCACGAAGATACATTAATGATATTTATTCCGTTCTCTTAGTGATGAGAGAACAGAACGTCATATTTATAAGACAAATACCTTTTCTGTAAATCAATAGATGAATATAGGAAGAAATCGATCGTCGAATGGCATAACAAATACGAATGTGTCCAGTCTAAGTCTTTCAGTCTACCTCAGCTATTCAAATTCAAATGAGAACGATGCTAATAATTCGCAAGACTCGAATGACTATCAATGAACATTATTCAGCAGTATCCTTTATTGAGTACTCATACGACTAGAAATACTTCATCTGTATAGAATTAAATATCTGCAGACCGAGAGTCTATTTAGTAACGTCACTGACAAATAAAAAATGCATCAATATTTAGTTATGCTAATCATATGTGTCCCATCCTGCTCGTGCCGTGATATCATTGCTGATAGACTCGTCTTATGAAATCGATTGTCAACATATCGATGATATAATGAACATTTTGGTTTTTATCGAATTATGTAACAAATTCGATGAACATGCTGACGAGATGTATTTAACAGAATTATATTTTGTGGGTTATGAAATAGAGAAGGATGTTTTTCGTGTACTGAAAACAATCAATTGACATGGCATATTTAAACATCATTGTCAAGAAGGAGATAGATATGCAATGAAGAATCAATATTTGAAAAAACTTTCAATTATATGCGACGTTTTTTTGTCGATCATATAAATCAACCTGGATTTGTTGATCAATAATGCATCATTTTCTAAAAAAACGACTTAGTACTTAAGCCTTCAATTCAACAACCGAAAGCTATATAATTCTTTTTCTGTCTTTTATTGATTTCATCAATACATCGAGTAACCTTCCTTCTGTTTCTTTCTGCTCTTTTTTTTTCTGACCGGCAAACGATAAATTTTCTCAAACGGAAATTATGTCGAGAAGATTTTACTTTTCTCATTCATTAAAAGAAAAGGAAATGTCCAATAGAATCGGATAGACAATTAGACTATGTCGTGTGTTAGCCGTTGGAATGGTCTACTTTAGTTTTGTGATAGAAACTAATTGAACAGTATTTGCAAAAGCTCTTTTCTGATCAACTATTCAATACATATGAAGTACAGGAAATGTTTTTATTTTCTATCAAGTGTATATATTATTGGATTGTTCAATGCAATAATGAATTGATATGTTTATTCAGAAGAGAAATGTAAGGTTCAATAGAAGAGATTCTTTTGTCACGTAGAAGTGAATGTCGATGCTCGCCAGAGAATATGATAGTCATCGAGTAAAAGCCGTGACGGACATGACGAGTAAAGAGCGTTACAGACCATGACCATCACCTTTGTAACGTCCTATGAAGGATTTTTTGCTTGTAACTCAAATTGAATCGTAACAGTCAATGTTACAGAAGTTAGTTTTTATTGTATATGAACTTATAAAGTATTCAACGAGAAAATTTATGCGGTGATAGGCACACAAGAAGTCCAAACTGTCTCGAAAAATATTCGTTGCATTTTGATCAATAGCATTTGTGAGTATAATATTGTTTTAACTTCATTCTTCTCTTTCCTATCGACATATTGATTGACTTATGTATGTTATTATCAGCTATGCACTATCGACAGTCCGATAACATGTGTCAAACGAACGAATGAATACTGACACGTAGTCTTGTCATTTTCAATTGATATCCACATGTATTTTTCTTTGAAAATATGTCAGGTAAGCGAAGTTGGTGAAGACAATCTCGACTGAAAGAAAAAAAGTATGCTTTCTAATGATTTCGATAGGAATCGAGTAGAATGTTCATATAAGTTTGAAAAGAAAAAGATTAATCGAGAATTAATGAAAGGGTTATGTCGAACAGGAGATCTATTGTTAACGTTTGTTAGTGTTAAAATATAAATGAGAGAAAGCTAAATTCCTCGTCGTTTTTTTTTCATATATGCTCTTAGTGTCTCTTCTATTGTTCTCTTCATCTTTCTATTCTTTCATTATTCTTTTTTGCTCTCTTTTGTGCATGATTGTGTTTGACCTAAATGCAATGCATTAGAAGAAGCGGAAAAAAAACGGGAGAAGACTTCTGTTTGTAAACGTTTCGATGTCAAAATTAGGACTCAAACTTGATGCATATACTTCGTGCAGATAAAAATAATAAATACTGTTCGTTCGAAAGTTAATCAGATGTTCTTCATCGACGTATAGATAATAATGATTGAACTCTTCTTCTTCTTCGGTCTCTTCTCTCTCTCTCTCTCATTCACTCGATCTTGTCTATTCTAATATTGAATTAATAGTAGGGTAAGTTTTTATATGTGTACACATCATCTGATCGAAACCGAACATTTTATCCTCTTCTTCATCATCATCTTCTTCTCAGTAGACATAAGAAGAACTACTATGTCTCTTCCTGTCTATCGCTCATAATGAATCATTCAGCGTCTTTCGAAGCTTCCGCATGTTAGATTAGTATGCACAGTCTATACACTAAGGACATGCAGTTTTATGTGTGTGTGAATGAAAAGAATCGAACTGAAAATGAAAGCGAAAGGGAGAGAGAGAGAGAAGACAGGCGATATGACACGAATAATGAGAATATATCTCGTATAAAAAGGAAGGTGCAGATTTAATCGAATTGTACATCTTACATTTAGATGCCATTTAAAGTTCGTATTTCAAAATTTCGTCATGTCTATGGTTCACCTTATCGCGAACAAGATTGTTACAAAAATATTTGTATTACACGAAATGCGCACGATGGATGTTTTTGTGCAGTCAACTCGAAGTTCTTAGCAATCGTCACGGAAACATCAGGTGGAGGAAGTTTTCTTGTTTTACTCCTTTCAGAGGTTTGTGAATAGTTTGTCTTGTGCTCTCAAGTGAATTGCTTCTTTTCCTATTCAAATGCTTCATCTAGACTGGCCGTGTTGACGTTGATCACCCCCGCGTTACCGGTCATCGAGGGCCTGTCGTCGATTTAAAGTTTAATCCGTTCAACGATAATGAAATTGCTTCGTGTTCAGACGATGGAACAGTAAAAGTATGGTCTATACCAAATGACGGTCTGAAAACGGATACTTATCAATGGAAAGTTGATTTACACGGACACCAAAGACGTGTCGATTATGTGGAGTGGCATCCAACAGCAGAAAATTTGATCCTAAGCGCTGGTTCAGATCATCAAGTAATTCTATGGAATGTCGAACGAGCGGAGCCAATTCAAATCTATCGTTGCCATCCGGATTCTATACAATCGGTGACATGGAACCGCAATGGATCATTATTTGCAACAACTTGCAAAGACAAACGTATACGCGTTATTGAAGCACGTACTGGTCGTATTGTTGCTGTATGAAGACAAGAGAATCTCTTTCCTATTAGAATGTACTCTTCTTTTCGATAGAACAATATCGGTCATCAAGGTCCAAAAACATCGAAACTCGTCTTCTTAGGTGATACAAATCGATTGTTATCAACCGGTTTCGGTAAACAATTCGAAAGACAAGTTGCTATATGGAATGCAGTAGGAACTGATTTGTAAACTTTAGTTTAAATTCACAAAGGACATGTTTCTCTAGAGTGATTTATCAGGACCATTAACTGTAGAAACAATTGATTTCAGCGCCGGTGTTCTCGTTCCATTCTACGATCATGATACACGAATAGTTTATCTTGCAGGAAAGGTAAAAGAATCCATTATATTGTTCAAGAAATAAACAGTCAATTCCTCACAGGGTGATGGAAACATTCGATATTATGAATACACTGATCAATGTGAGCCTTATTTACATTTTCTTTCGGAATACAAATCTACATCACCACAACGATGTCTCGGTAACTGATGTGCCGAAAACAGTCGCTTTCACTATAACGTAACTTTTCTTATTTAAAGGTGTAATGCCAAAGTTAGGTGTTGATGTAACCCGAAATGAAATTATGCGTTTTTACAAATTAACATCCACAGGCCTTATTTGTGAACCTATATCAATGATTGGTCCGTATTGTAGTCATTCGAGAATTGTTTCTCGTCTAATTTATTTTTGCTGTAGTCCCACGACGAGCTGAAGTATTTCAATACGATATTTATCCAGACACCATTGGTCCATATCCAGCCTTAACATCAGATGAGTGGATTTCTGGTGTTGATCGTGATCCAATACTTGTCTCAATGAAAGAGCGTACCGAGGAAACGAATGTTCCACAAATTACTACCTATCGAACACTCGACTCGACGTGTAGTTTTCCGCATCGAGGAACCTTACAAAGAATAACCCAACTACCTGTTGCAGAAGTTGCTCCGATACCGAAAGTAAACATGACCAACGATTCATCGATTTCTCCTGCGACACTGGACAAATCTAATGACGATCTACAGCAACACACTTCGCATCAATCTATGAAAAAAGTCGAGTCACTACATTTGCCTGCATCGAATATCGAATTTAACTTTCTTAAGTACATAACTATTTGTTTGTTTGCTCATTCATTGCTTTGTCTGTACGTTTTTCCTTTCTTAGAGAGAAATTTCAAAATCAACCGGATTTTGTTCAGCCATTTATTAAACATAATTTCGAAATCAAGAAAAAAGTATGGAATGTGGATACCAATGATACTTATTCGTCTATTCCTTCTGAAATCTACGGCATTGATGTGAGTGGAGAGCATCTCGTTTGACCTTCTTCAACTAAATTCTTTCTCCTATTTCAGTATCGTCATGAGTACCTTAAACAACAAGAAGAAATTCAATCCTTACGTGAAATCATATTTCTCAAAGATAATCGAATTCGTTTTCTAGAAGATGAATTACATTTACTCAAACTACGAGTTGATAATCAAGAGAAGATCTTATCTAGATGAATATTTTTCTCGTTGTTTAGTTCAATATTTTAGTCAGCTTTTATTGTATGGTAGTTTCTATGTATACGAACAAAGCACATGTCTTTTATATCAATAAAAAATCTACATACATCGAAGTTGTTGTATTATTTGATAATTTTATTTTGTACTTATCACCCGATAAAATATCCGGAAAAATTTCACACGCAGATCTAAGAAGTTCACTGAACGATTTCGAAAATCTCTCTAAAACAAGAATGTCTCTTTCTTTCACTTATCAACGACACTGAATAAATAAATAAGGATTAAGAAAGTAATTTAACTATTTGTTCAGGTGTATGTGGCATTATTGAATATGGATTTGCATATGTATTCTTTGGATCCATAATGGCCGAATAAAGACTAGTATAAGCTGTGCAGATCAATTCAACAGAACGTTTCTTTATCTTCTCTCTGAAATGACATTATTAGAATAAGAAACAAATCGAATTACGGAGAAGAACTGTTCTTACCGAATAACAGCACTTATTAGATATTTCAATTGTGGCATTATGTAAAGATCCGGAGATGCCAGATAGGAATCAAATTTCACCTAAATTTTTTGTATTCAGTTGCTTTCATTTATGACAAATGTCTCTCAACTTACCATTGCTGCTTTCAATGTAATCGTATCCATACCTGGCTTAAGCGCTAAAGACCCATCGGTAGTATTTGAGTCTTGCTGCTGTTTTTCAACGATACGATAAGCATCCAATAGATCTGTTCGAAGAAGAATATAAGTTGCTTGCTCACCGATTAATGTATCAGTATTGGCTTCGATCTAAACATTGCACGATTCATTCGAGCAACAGTATGAGATTTACATACATGTCCTTCGAGCATCTCAATCTTTTCGTCGGTGAACGCAAAGACAGCTAGTGTCGCTCGTATTGCACTATAACAGTTAACAAGATAAACAGCCATTTCAACTACGCCTAGCTTCGCCGCTGATAAAGAACACATTTGCAGTAATGGATCAATAATTGAGTAGACAATCTGTTGGAAATCTGTACGTTTTGATTCGAAAGGTATCATGGACGTTGAATGGGTTTCAAGAATATCACGTAGTAATGCTAATGTACGGCGTAATTCATCGGATAAATTCAAATCATTTGTAGGAATATCAACCTTTTCGATTAAACGTGTTGCTGCTGCATTCAAACTAGGAGACAACAAGAATGAGTTATTAGAAGATAGAAGAATTTGACATACGCATTTAAGAACATTTTCGATGATAAATTAGTGATTTCATCAAGAACAACAGCTAATTGACAATCTGTCGGTAACAATTGTTTGATGGTTGTTTCATAGAATTTAAGCAAGTTCGTCAATTTATACAATGTGACCGGTTCATGTTGAGAAACTAAAACTTGTTCAAGACGAACACGTAATGGACTGCAAAGATCAAATCGGTCTGCTTTCAAATCATCGAAAACAAATGGATTCAGCTTACCGACATAAACCTTCAGTGAGAAAACCTAATAATGTTTGAATTGTTTTCTCTAGATCACTCCAATCTTTAAATTTTCTTAATAAAATTTCTGCATATTCTTTTTCTGATGCAGCCGCCTGATGTGTCCATGCAAGCATATCGCCAACGTATCGTAATGGGTCATGTGAGGATAGTTCAATCGGTCGTGGCATACCGCCTGGACCGCCGCGAGTTAATGCATCGATGAAACCGCGAACAATCGCACTACGACGGGCTGTACCATACTCGTCCAGAACATACCTACAGAAATCAACTTATATCGAAACAAATTCTTTGTTCTTGATTTACTTGAACAAAACTTGTCGTTCTTTTAGCCCTTCAAGTGCTTCACTAAGTAATGTCGATATTTCTGGTGATTCAGCTGTTAGCTGTCGACACTCATCTTTCGAGGAATGAAAAAGTAAAAGAGAACAATATTTAATGCGTTTTTATTTACTTTGCAACCATCGATACAGTCTTTCGTAGGCGGATTCTTGATGAAGTGCCATTTGTTCCATGATTTCTAGTCCAATTGTTTGTTGATTTGTTCGTAGCAATAGTTTACAATCTTGATGAATCGATTTGACTCGTTTGAGTACATTGAAGAATTGCTAGAAGAGAAGAAGGCGAACGTTGTTTGAAATTCGAGACAAACGGCTTTTTTACCGGATGTAAAAATCCATCTCGCGTTGTTCGCAAGGCATTCAGTTCGTCTGGTTTTAATTGAAATCGTTCGATAAATCCTTCTGTGATACAAGATTTAACATTCAACTCTTGACTAAATACAACAGTAGAGTTTCCTAGAAATACATCAAACAAGACTAAGATATCGTACTTCTCATTTTGAATTTGCGTTGTTCTATTGATTAATTCTTGTGTTTGTGCTTTCACATCCTAAAGTCAAACAATGCAAAATCATGTCGCTATCAAATTGATATCGTACTTTCAGTCGCTGTGTCATATCTTGACAACAGGTGGACATCGATGTAACTGTTTCATTAATTTGATCGAGTTGTTGTTTAACTACTCGAAAACACTCTTCAAATTGATCGTTTAGTGTTAAACTTCGCTTTTCGATTGTACTGCGTAACGACCGTCGTGTTCGAACGCTGTTCTCCGTGAAAAAGCTTGATAAGTATTTCAACGATTCGATCAAATCTTTATCTGATTCGAGTTTTAAATCGAGAATTTTCTGTAATCTTCGTTGCACATGTGCAGTTTGATGTTGCGATGCAGATGGCGATGCATTCGCAGGTGTATTTAATTCCGTAGTCATACTAAAAAAAGAAACAATCATATCAATCGAAAGAATTCTTTTGTTAGATTTGACAAAAAAGAATCGATTGACGTTTCTGTTTTGAAAGTTTTATAATACAACAACAATAACTGGAACAGAAGAAGAAAAAATCATATCAAGATGAAGCAGTTAGATAGGGTGGCGTTGGTCGTGGTTTGATAATAAGTCGTCCATCGGAATCACATGACATATTGTAATCAGCGAGAATATACCGAAATCGTGCAATTATAATCGAAGATGAAAACATTTTACGATGAATACCGAACAGAAACGCGAAGATGAGGAAGGAAATTGATATTGAAAAATAGATTTTTTTACAAAACAGATGTGAGTAGATTGTAGACAGGAAAGAATTATCACTAGATTGGTTGACTGAAGATGACGCGTTGAATGAATCATCCGTGATCAATGCATAAAATGTGAGAAGTGTAACAACGACAAGAATGAATAGGATCACACGCCAACGCCATATCGATGGTTGAAGTGATGAAACGATTTCGATCATACGACGTTCAAATGCCTTCAAATCGTCTGCTTGATCCATCGTTTTATTGTAAAAAATAAAGAAAGACTAAAATAAACCTAAACAATATTGCCTTCGTAATCTAAATAGAAAGAGAGAACATGCCTTAGATTGAACGCGTCCGTGTTGTTGAAGTCAAATGAAATGAATTTATTCAAGTTTGAGTCATCTACAAAAAAGAGTCAGAATGTTTTCAAGCTAAGTCATCATTTCGTCTACTTAATAAAAAAAAAACTCATCGATCGTTCTCTTCTACTTCGTCTGTTTTTGCGGTTCTTTTAACCATCTCATAGACCAAAAAAGAAAATGAAAGTATAACTTCGCAACAGATTATGGATAAAAATATACAAGAGTAACCATAAGAGAGAGAGAGAGAAAGAGAGTCTTTTTGTTGTTTCATGGACACAAAATAATCATTTATTTCTTTTTTGGTCCGGTGCTTAACGGTTGTCCAACATCTTTACCGCGTAATTTGATACCCAAAGCACGTTCCAATTTACTTAAAACTTGTTGATTGGGAATCGCCTTCGCTTGTTCGTATTCATTGACGACTTGCTGCTTTTCGTTAATATGTCGAGCTAAATCAGCTTGTGTCCATTCTTTAGCTATGCGGCCTTGTTGAATAGCTCGTGCCACATCTGTATTGACTCGATTATGATGTAGTTCTTCGGTTTCACGATCGAGAGCAGCAGTATTTTTTGCCGCTTCATGTTGCTTGTTGTGTCCAGCCGCGTATTTTTTGGATGTATCGATGGCAATACCAGCACGTTGAGCAGCAGCAATAGCTGATTCCGTTTTTAACTCCCCAGCTCGTGGTGCACGTTTGCCGATAACAGTTTGTTCATCCCAACCAACGGTACCACCAAAGTTGGCACTGTGCTTACTCATTTGTATATGAATTGAACCACAATAGTATTATCTAGAACGACAAAAATGATTTACATATTGTCACGCCAGTGACCCTGACGAATACATGAAAGTTTTGAGAAGAAGTGAATAATCGAAGGACATTGGACGAATCTATGGCGGATATTGTATGATAAAATAATACTAAAATTTTGTTCAAAATTTGAAAATCTAGAGAAAAAGTATGAAGAAAATGAGATTAACAATGGTCGATCTAGTGGTATAGATGTCGTTAGTACACACATGAATGTCTCGTCTTCTTACTGAATGGTTGATTTCAGTGCAAAATGTTATTGCAGTTTGTAAATCAATGAAGAGATATAGTAAAATAAAATAGACGGACTATCGTCCGAATACTTTTCATTAGTGTCGAAGGCAAACACTCTACAGTCATAGGTTTTCTTTCAGATAAACATGGGCAAAAAGGCAAAAGTTGGAAAACTTCGTCGCGATAAATTCTACCATTTAGCTAAAGAATCAGGTATGTTTTTTATTAATATTTCGCGGAGAACTCTTTCTTTTCTAACCATATTCAAATAGGCTTTCGATCTCGTGCTGCATTCAAGTTATTACAGCTAAATCGTGAACATCGTTTTCTTGAAAATGCTCGTGTTCTCATCGATCTATGTGCAGCACCCGGTGGTTGGTTACAAGTAGCTGAAAAACATATGCCAATATCGAGTTTGATCATTGGTAAACTTTTTGTTTTCTTTTTTCATCTAGGTTTTCTTTTCTTATATTCTTCTATTTTGTAGGTATTGATTTAGCACCAATTAAACCAATTCCACATACTATTACATATCAAGAAGATATCACATCAGAAAAATGTCGACAAGTATGAACTGATCTTTGAAATCCTCCTCTTCTCATGCAATAGTTATATTTAGCTTTTGAAAAAAGATCTAGCTACCTTTAAAGCAGACGTTATTCTTCATGATGGTGCTCCAAACGTCGGAAAAAGTTGGATTCATGACGCATATCAACAAAGTAATTAACTTCAATTGAAATAGCAGATTCTCGTAAGAAACCGAATCTTTTCAGATGTGTTGACTTTGAACGCATTGAAGTTAGCAACGGAATTTCTACGTAAAGGTGGTACATTTGTGACGAAGATGTTTCGTTCGAAAGATTATTATTCATTACTATGGGTTTTCCAACAAATGTTCAAACGTGTAGATTCAACTAAGCCTCAAGTAGATTTTTCGCTTTGTCATTTTCTCAATGAAATAATTTGTGACTGTTTAGGCTTCGCGTAACGAATCTGCTGAAATCTTCGTCGTTTGTCAAGGATATCATGCACCGGATAAAATCGATCCAAAGTTTCTCGATTATAAACATGTCTTCACAGAAGTTGATAATGATATCACCGAAGCACAGAACAAAGCAAAACAACGCTTGAAACATCCTGAAAAAATTCATCCGGTTTGTTCGAAGAAAGTTCTGTTCAGTCAATTACCGTTCTTGTCTCTCTTTTACAGAAGTCGAGAAGGTTATCCCGAAGGAGATTATACCTTGTATCACAAACTAGATGCAACCAAATTCATCGAAAGCGAGAATTTCTTGGATCTTCTCGCCACAGCGAATGAAGTAAGTCGAATGAAAGTTGTACTAGACTGATTTTTGTTTTGCAGATTGTGATTGACGACGATCGTCTACTTCAACATCCCAAAACAACAGACGAAATCAAAGAATGTATCAAAGATATTAAAGTTCTCGGTCGACGTGAAATCACGTTAGTACAAAAAAAAATCGGACAGCGTTGTACTGTAACCAAATGTTTTATTTAGATCGATTCTTGCTTGGCGTCGACATATGTTTGCATCGTTTTACAAGAAAGCACCACTTCGAACTGAAGCAACAAGTGAAGAGAAAAAAGTCGAAGAAGAAACTGAGAACGGTGAAAAAGACGAAGAAGATGCTGATATTGAAGAGCAATTATTAAAACTTAATGAACAGCAGCGAAAAGAAGCGAAAAGGTATGCATTCACAGGAAATTTATTTAAAACTATTCTTTTCTTGGATAGAAAACGTAAACATGTGATGAAAGAAAAGCGTAAACTACGTGATCGTCTTGCTTTGAAAATGGTCTTACCTGGTGATGTCCATGATCATGAAACAGCTGAAGGTGGCAAGAATGATCAAGGCTTATTCGATCTTGAAAAAATCAGAACCAAAAAGGTTTGATCATTACTTCAATCCTATCGATAATTATCATCGTTGTTTTTAGCAACTATTGGAAATTTCATCGGCTATTCCAGATATGAATTTTGGAGCTGACCAAGAAGTTAACAGTGATGATGATGTTTACCTCGGTCAAGGAAAGAACCGGATACCTCGAGTGGCGTATGATAGAGAGAAAAATAATGGAGATTTAGCGTCGATCGATATTTACAAACAATACCTCGACGATGAAAATGATGATGAAGATGATGAACGAATTCCATACGATTCAGAACGACATCAGCCGAAACTCGATAGGTATGTGCAAAGAACTGCGTGCGATACGAAACTGGCTTGAATTTTTAGTGACGTCGACGACGATGAATCGGAAAATGATGAAAATAATAACGATGAATGGGACGATGATGAAGAAAATCCATTGGATATGGACATTCTTGATGCACCAACGAAATCAGCAAAAGCGAAAACAGTCGCTGATGTCTGGTTCGAACAAGACATATTCAAACAAACGTTGAATGATGACGATAATGATGAAGAGTTCGAATTGGAAAGAAAATTGAATGCATTGAAATCAGAAGGTGTCCCAGTTCTTGGTAAGAATGAAGTAGCTACAGGCTTCTTTAATTGATCTTGTCTTTTCTATTTAGCTAAGGCTTCCAAAAGTATTCTGAAGAATGGCAAAAGTAAAGTTGTTTCTCTCGTAAATTAGTTGAATCTGAGCCAACATTGTTTTTAGCCGATGACTCTAGTGACTCAGAAGAGGAGAGTAAGCCGAAGAAGGCCAAACGTTCGCTGGACAAAGATGGATTTGAAGAAGTACCGATCGGTCAACGTATGTTTGTCTTTGGTTAACTTTTCACGCACATTATTTCTTTCGTATAGCAATGAAACGCGTTCATCTCGATGCCGAAGGCTTAGCCATCGGTCATGTTATGGCTCAATCAAAAAAGAATCGTGAACAATTGATTGATCATTCGTACAATCGGTAAAAGCGTCTTCTTGAAACGAATGAATGAATGTATGACGTTCATTGATTTTAGTTTTATGGGTTATGGCGACACGGAGGATCTACCGAAATGGTTTGTTGAGGAAGAGAAACAACACTGTCGAGCAAGTTTACCGTTGACCAAAGAACTTGTTCAAAGATACAAAGCGAAAATGAGAGAAATCGATGAACGACCATCGAAAAAAGTCTCCGAAGCCAAAGCTCGAAAGAAACGACGTGTATGTTTATTTGTCATTTGAATTTTTATCACCTCATTCGAATACTTGTTCTTAGGAATTACGTAAATTAGAAAAAGTCAAAAAGAAAGCTGAACCGTTGCTGGATAATCCTGATTTAGACAACAAAGAACGAAATAAACAGATAAAAGAGTAAGTCTTCTCGACTGTAGAAACACTTCAATTCCGTTGTTTCTAGTCTCTATCGAAAATATGGTGTCATTGGCCAGAAGAAAGCCAATGTGAAATATGTTGTGGCGAAAAAATCTCAACGAGGTGCAAGTCGACCAGCAGGTGCCAAAGGTCCATATAAAGTTGTTGACAAACGTTTGAAAAAAGATAAACGTGCTGCTAAAAAACGATCAAAATTTACCAAAAAGAATAACTCAGCTGGTAAAGGAAAGAACCAACAGCGATCCGGCAAAAATAAAAAACGAACGTAAATTGTTTTTGTTCGTTAACTGTTGTTTTCCGATTGTTTGTTAAAAGAAATAAAAAAAAATACAAATGAAATCATTGTGATTTTATAAGTAATATGCACACTTGAATATCTTCATTTCAAATAACCGACCAAAACGTATGGCTGCATGCTTGTACATATTTAACATAAAAGCAAGCAAAAGGCTCTGCTGTTTTTTTGCCTCTTTGGGCTGAAAAATTGACTTTATGTATTTTGCTCAATCGAAAGTACGAAATTCATATTAACAAGAAAAAATACGTTTGAGAAAGTTTAACCCACAAGTGAAAACCTGGAAATGCGCGTGTTTTTCTTCTGGATTTTGTTATTCAAGTGTTAGCTATGACTTATATAAACGAAATAAGTCGAACGATTCGGTCACAGAATTGACAATGACGAAATATCGTTCATATCTATTCCTAGTCATTCTACTTGTTTTATAAATTCAATTTACCTTCCTTCTTGACTTCCATAGTAAATATCAATATTATTCCGTTTCGAATGTCACCAACTTCGAAGATCCATTACAAGATCTCGTGAAATTCTACTAGCCAATGTTTACAGACATCCTCGTGATGATGTTCATTGGTTTTCGCTTTCTGATTAAATTTCTACGACGATATTTGCTTGATTGAGATGATACTTCGGGAATATTTATCATTGATGTTCAAAGTTTATCGACGGCTGACTTCGTCGCAGCAAGTATATAGACTTTCATAGGTGCTGTTCTAAGAAAAGTCAATGCACTTCAACAAATCTTAATGGCATTAACTAAAGCTCCGATGCAAGTGATCTATTAATGAGTTGCATCACATTTCTTGTATGCTATTGATGCCGGTGAATCAGTATATATGTTCATACGCTTGGTAAGAATACGAACAGAACCGACTTTATTGAAAGTAAATTTGTTCTTTGCCGGCACATATTTTGGTCTAACAGTTTGACTGGCCCTATTCCGTTCGAATACTCTTGAACCGACGAAAGAAAAATCGTGTTATTCATCCGATGTATTTTCCACGATTGGTACTGGTATTCTTTTCTATTTCTCGCCATCGCTCAATACAGAAACAGCTAGTGATGATGATCGTCTGCATGCAGTAACAAATACTTACGTATCGACACTTGTGTGAAAAGACAAACTCGATATGATACATATTCCAAATTCAACGCTAGCCGGCGGAGTGGTCGTCGAAATTGTATCAACATTCTAGCTGGCATCATATCTGTTCTAGGTTTTCATTTCCTTCTAGCTGTCTTAAAACGCATGCACATTCATGATACGTGTGGTGTGAACAATTTACATGGAATGGTAGGTATTATCGCAGAGAACACAAGCATTATTGTTGCTTCTATCGGCGATCGATCAGGTTACTTGAACTATCTGACAGATTCATGTCTTAGTGATGGAAAGCTTCGAAGTAATAGCACGCAATCAGTCTATCAAGCTACTGCACTGAGAATGACACTAGGCATGGCTGTTGTTGGCAGATTAGTTGTAAGTATATTGTTACCATTGCTAATCTTTGCTTAGAAATCTCAAGATTTCGACGATGATTCATGTGGACCAATTACTCAAACTTCGACAAATTTTTAACTAATAATATTCAATTAACCATACTATTTTAGGTCGTGTGTGCCGGAGCGATTTTTCAATTCTAGAATAAAATCCCATAATTTCGTATTCTGAGGAGCGCAATCAGTATCTTGTAACAATAAATTAATTATCTGTCGACTATTGTTTAATTCAATCAGTAATACTCCCACTCTAATCAGCCAGATGGTACAAAACACAAAAAGATAGATTTTAGCAGAACATATGTTTTCATTGTTATACTAATAGATAACCAATATTTTCCCTCAACAAAACACCTAGGCTCATTTGACCGAAAGAATGTCTATCACCTTGTTTCCATTTGCCTTCGACAGTCTCTTCTTTTTTTTTGTTGTTTATATCAATTGTACTCAGTCATTGAAATGACACAACTTATTTGTTCGAACGTATCTCTTAAGATGTATTCATTTAAAAAGTCAAAGTAGACAAATTATATATATCAACAAACATTAACGCTTGTCAAGAATCAATTGTCATTGTTCGTGCCTTTTTCCATCATCGACTGACGAATGATTGCATGTTGTCCCTCATCTCTTCCATCTGTGCTTTGTCTCTGATGTATACTATATATATATACATGAGATCAGAGAATTCGATTAAGTAATCAACTACCTTATTGATGCATTTAGATATTTATTGATGATTGCAGTGAACTATAGAATAGACTTTGATCGTTCTCTCATTTGTCGATCTTGTTGTAACATTGCAGGTTAATATGACTACTGTTCTTTTTCTCCTATTTCAATTATTATTACTTTCATCTTTCTTATTAGTCCGATGAACACATAAAGCATTTAGAATCAACAGGTCATTGTAACATGTCGTACGCTTGTCATTTTCCGCTCATGTTCAGAAGAAACGCATTCTTCCTATTCTATCTTTCACTGACAATTCACTTCCGACTGGTGTCTACATTGATGGCCAGGGAAGAGAGAGAAAGAGAGACAAGAAATTCTTCGAGTGAGTATGTATGTACATGTGTGAATGCACTTGAATCCAATTATCGAGAATTATTCCAAAGCTTAGGATCGTTTTCAGGTAAGTACTATGCACGTCGAAGGATATACGTGAATGTCGATAATTGTGACCTTTTTTCGTCTATGGAGGATGACAATTCATCGATGATTGAAAAGACAGCCTTGTTAGAATGAATATCATTTGTTGTTTTTCAATTAGTTTTCAGACATCTAATGGAAAAACAAAAGGCTTCTTCTGACCTTGAGCAATCTCATTTTAGAGAGACGCAAGGAAGAGAGAGAGAGAAGAAACGAGATTATAATGAAATAAATATGTCGAAAGCCGAAGGATTTGAGTATGCGCGTGCGCGCGAGTGCACACTGTTCAGTGTTCCAGTAAGATGATTTCTTTTTCAATTTGTTCAAGGTCTATAATTTTCTACTCAATCTTTCTCTCGTTTATTTCGTTGCAAGTAAGAATGATAATCAGTCATGCTTTCTCTCTTAACCTATGCACGCACGTACTGAATCAAAAATGAACACACACACACACATCGCTATAATTATGTGTATGAACAAAATAGAGAGAGAAACATATAGAGAAAAGAAAGAAGGACAAACGAGGAAGAGAAGAGATGGAGAGAGAAATGAATGAATAAATGATGCTGTTATAGGAAACATTCAAAGGAGTTTATTCTCATTTCTAGATATGACAAGATATTGATGTTACAAGAGACTATACACACATGATTTTACGAATACTAACTTTGATCTTTGTATTGTTCTCCCCTTCAATTTGTTCTTCTGATGATTCTTTGGAAACGGTATCTGTAAATACGGGCGAACCAGCAACCTTCATATGTGATTTACCCGAACGATATTCGAATAGACGGGTAAGTTGTGCCTTCGTTATTCTCGATTACATCATGTTCATTGGGGAAATATATTTTTTAGGCTGATTTTTATGGACCCACGGGACGCTTATTGGCAACATCGACCGGTGAAAATCTTGATAGTGATGATCGTACACGATTCGTGCTTGAGCATACGTACGTGTTCTTTCTTTGATTGATCCGATAGTCAATAGTCTAATCGATGAAAATATCATCTTTTCATTGTTTTAGATATGCTTGGACGTGGAGTCTTATTTTATCGGACGTTTCCGACGATGATGCAGGAGAATACACATGTCGTGTTTCATCCGCTGATCGGACATTGACAATCATAAAACGATTTAATCTAACCGTTTTGAGTAAGAATAGATTTTTATCATTCACACTCATCTGTGACCATCGTTTGTTGTTATTGTTATTCTATTTGATATTTGAAAGGTGTTTCCGNTTTAGATATGCTTGGACGTGGAGTCTTATTTTATCGGACGTTTCCGACGATGATGCAGGAGAATACACATGTCGTGTTTCATCCGCTGATCGGACATTGACAATCATAAAACGATTTAATCTAACCGTTTTGAGTAAGAATAGATTTTTATCATTCACACTCATCTGTGACCATCGTTTGTTGTTATTGTTATTCTATTTGATATTTGAAAGGTGTTTCCGATCGATATTTGATGAGACTGAACCGGATATTGTAACACAAGCGAAGAATTTCACATGTCATATTCGCTTATTTCTTTTGAGTATTGGGGATGTGTCGAGATGAAATCAAGTGTTCGAACTCTTTTTCTTTCGACTAGACAGATTTGATTAGGAATTCTCTTTTCTGTATTCTAGCACCGCCTAAAATTGTCGATATAACAATTGAATCAAATAATAATGGAATACTTATGGAGAATGAACAAGTAATTTTAAAATGTTTGGCGCGTGGTAATCCGCCGCCAACTATTCAGTGGAACATAACGGAATACAAGTCTTTATTCGATAAGAGAATGGATCGGAGTAAGAATTTAATAATCGAAAACGAACTTATAGAGAATTTTTCGTCTCTCAATCACATTAGATATCATTCCATTCAATAACAAGCTTCTCATCAGGAATTTTTCTCGAACAGCGCCAATAAATTATCAATGTATTGCCGACAATGGTATACCGCCGCGTGATACACGTACAAGACATTTAGTTCCAGCGAGTAAGCATCGATTCCATTTTATCTTTCTTCATCGAATATAATCAAAAGCAGCGAAGATGTCATCTTATCAAGAATACTCTAGAGTGTTACGTCCTGTAGATGACTCAATTATGTGAATAAATATAGAAGCACTTGTAACATTCATGAAAAAAAAAGAGATGAAGTAGTGGAAGAAGAATAGTTTGATGAGACTTTTCTTTTTTCTTTTTTTGTCTAGCGTCGACAGTAGGAGTTAAAATGGCATGAAATTAGAGATTACAATATAATGATTAGGTTTAATATACATAGATGCACATGTGATGATGATGGGAGAGAAAGAGATGAATAAATGGCGATTTCGAAAGTGGACACATGCTTGTGCACTTTCCTTCTGTCATTCATTCAACCATTATGTTCATCAATAAAAAANGAGACTTTTCTTTTTTCTTTTTTTGTCTAGCGTCGACAGTAGGAGTTAAAATGGCATGAAATTAGAGATTACAATATAATGATTAGGTTTAATATACATAGATGCACATGTGATGATGATGGGAGAGAAAGAGATGAATAAATGGCGATTTCGAAAGTGGACACATGCTTGTGCACTTTCCTTCTGTCATTCATTCAACCATTATGTTCATCAATAAAAAACAAAAAAAAAATAGCACAACGATGAATGTCGACACCACATGGATGTAACTCCATTCACACATACGCGTGAACAAATAAATCTTGGCAGGGTGCACAATAAATTCTTGATAGATTTTTCGACATTGATGAGTTGTGTAGATTTGCATTCTACCGAGATGACTGAAGCGTATTTTTGTAAAATATGTTAATGATTATCGTGTTTAGTTTCACCTGAAGTCACCGTTCATTCGTCATATTCCCGTTATTCTTCACAAATTCTTCTCAATTGTACTATAATTGCTCGTCCATTAACTTCCGCAAAATGGAAACGAAACCACATGTCAATGAACGCCATTCGACGGACAGAAATCAATGATTACACAGTTCAATTATTACTTTTTCTTCAAGTAATCAATTTGAATTGAAAGAAAATCTGTCTTGAATAACAAATATGTATTGTCTTTCTTACAGATCAATTCCTTGAATTACTCGGAAGCATTCGGCATGTATGAATGCGAAGCTGAGAATCAATTGAAGGTATCAAAAGCATTCGTTATCATCGACGGTAAGACAAATTCTCATTCAAATCAATTTCATCAATCAGTTTGAATATTTAGAAGCAATCCTATTGAATACAACAATTCTAAAACATTATCGATCATCATCGTTGTCTCCATTGCCATCGTATGGTAAGTGGGAGTTGATTTAGTAGATATTTTACAATGATGTTTTCTTGATTTCAGCCCAAATTGAACTTCTACTGAATGGTTCGTTGTCTTCAACATGTCATTTGTATTTAATATTGTTTCTGCATATTTTCGTCACTTATTTGAACGGCTTTTACAACAAACGATGAACCATAAGATCCCCCGCATAGGATTCATGTTTTCTAGTCGTTGAACTCTATCAACACCTGTGATATTTAACCTTTTGTCAGATGATTTGTCCGTTTTGTTTTGTTTCTCTTTGCGGAAAACAGTGTGAAATAAAACTCTTAAAAAAGAATATGCCTTGTGGCAATAACATCATTGTTAGACAATATATTAATTAGTCAATCGCATGATGATGTTCGTGCTTGAGGGCAGAGATGACTAAAGACAAAGAAAAAAAGAGAGGAGATTTAATCTGGACGAAGAGAAAAGACTGCCTTAGTTATCTGAATACTCTGACATATTAAGCTGTTCCTCATCAACGCCCACTCTAAATTGGAAGGTCGTAACAAGAAAGTAGGTCCTTTTCTTAATTGTTTTGCTGACTTTCTGTTAGGGAGCTCGCGATACCTTATAGTTCATTTGTGAAGGTGCACTGTAAATAATTATTGAAGAGAAAGAGTGGGTGATGTCAGTCTCGAAGATATAATTAGAATAATTTATCGATAGTATGCAATTGTTTTGTCACTGACTGAAAGTTGGCTGAATGATATGATCATTGTGTGTTGTATTAACGAACATTGTGGGTGTGATTTTTATTTAATATTTATGAAATTTCATCCGTTTTGTATGATTATTTCTCGGTTCTGAATACATTTGAACTCGACGAAGTACTTTATACCTGCAAGCGAACAATACTCGTAGTTCTTGTCTTTATATACTAAACGATTGAGTAAAAGCATTAAGTTAGATTTATCTTACGATCATAATAAAAAAAAAGGTGGGTGAAAATTTGGCTTCGTATTCTTTGTGCACGGAGTTTCCTGTTTGGAATGAAAAAAAAACGCAAGTAAATGAGACTTATTGACTTCAGACTTTTTACGTCGATATGTTTTTTCGATTATTTTCAAGCACTTATCGATGAGGAATGTAAGTGTTATCGAAGGAAGCGAGCACTTGCTTTCGAAAAATATATACTCTATTAGATTAGCTATTATTGAAACGAAGGGACGACGTTAAATATGTGGCTGTCGTTGTTTTTTGCTAAGTTCAACTCTTCTGGTTAGAAAAGCGGCTAATCCTTGATTGTGTAGACATTTAGATGACGCGAATGAAAACGGAAAATGCTTCGAGACTGTCAATATAGAAAAATCTAATCCAATCGAATAGATTTACTTCTATGAACCTTATTGTCCGCGATCTTTTAACAATAAGTTGTTTTTCAGTAGTATAGAATTTTATTAATATACTTATGTAGAATGTCCGCATGTATATTGTATTTAACATTCGACTACGGAAACATAAACATAGAGTGTGAAACCTTATTTTTCCGTTACTTTCTCTGTAGTATCAAAAATCTTTTGTTTCAATTTTTAATAAAGATCTTGAGGGTTGATATCCAGCTTAATTTTGTATAAAAGGACAGAGACGTCGGTCATGTCATTGTTTTTATTAGATGAGCAAAGTTGGTAGATCATCTTAGTAGACAGCGTTTAGTTGTAAGACTTCAGACAGAATCATGGTTGAGTTTTACTGAAGAATTCGTAAAAAGGAATCTCATAATGCTTCGAAAGATCATGAGAACGAGATGAACGACTATGACTTCTTAAGTTGTTACTATCAGTACATTTATCTTGCAGTAACAGTTCAAAGCGACATTCACCCTTAACGTTCCTCACGTTTAGTCACGAATACAACTTAGATTCTCAGTGGAACAATGCTTATCGAGCTCGCACTTTCAACGCGAACATGTCATAGAATTCATTTGAAGTAGAACTGAGATCTATTATTCACAAAAAATAGAAATACGATGAGCAGACGACAGAAGACTTTAAATGTGCTTATGTGTGTAAGGAAATGTGAGAGAAAGGTACGCTCTAACGAACTGTGTACAATACGACACTGTTTGGAAGAAGCTCACGAAGCATAAAACGCGCGTATTTATAATAGGAATTGTTTTGGATTGGTGCATTAAGATTTATTAGTATTTTACCTATTTGTCTGTTTTTGATCGAGAATAAATCAAAGAGTCGAATCGAGATGAATGAATGAATTCATAGCCATACATAAGGCGGTTAATTGAGGGTGAGAAGAAATCATCTGAAACGATTCATTTTTTTTTAATATAAAAGGAACATTGGCCATTTTTCTTTGTCAAAATTGAGGCGAACTAACTGTTCCTGTTACATGATCTAATGACTGTAAGTTATTAATTTATGAAGAGAACTTATTTGCTTAGTTGAGCATGTTAAATCATGAAACGCCTGCGCACATTAACTTCGGATGAAGCATACTATTAAATGTTGCATATATTTCTTATCACCAAGTATAAATAGAAGAACAAATTAGCAACTTGTTTCCATAAGAAATCTCATTCATATTCAATAAAGTTCTCTTTCAGATATGGCATTTTTTGTATTGTGTGGCAGTAATTCATCATTTTCCACACGCTTCTATATATCAGCGTTGATCGCTTTAGTTCTTGTCTGCTGTTGTTCTTCTTACTGCTCGTCAACACCAATTGTATCACCTGTCATTGACGCTGAACAATTACCAGACGATATTTATGAACTTAAGCACAATGAAAAAGATATCGATAACGTCCGATTTCGATTGAACCCATACTCACATTTGTCCGAGCAAGAAATCTTGCCATCCGATGATCAATTAATTCAACTTCTTATTCAATCAGCTTTAAATCAAGATTATTATACACAAAGCAAACAAAACAGCAAGCGTTACACACAGTCGTTTCATGCTATGCGTGGTTAAAGAGACAGGTAGTTTTCCTGCTGCGTACAATGAAAATAAATCTGTTTTTTGTCGTATTTATCGCATGGAAAAAATCCATGAGAAAGAAGCATGTTAACGTTTGTTTTTTTTTCGCTCATGTATCATTACAGACACATTCTACTACGAAAATGACTTGAATAAAGAATAAAAATATCCGACATAAATGTACTCCATCTGTTTTTTACTATTGTCATTCGAAGGCAACACATACAGTATAGAACCGAATGAAAGAATGTTATATAAGCCAAAAATTATAAACTATCTGTTTCTGTTTCGAACTACATATCTTCTTGTGTGCAATGGCAGTTTTACAACAACGTTGGAAAAACCTAGCGGTTTCTGTAGCTGATGCTATCCTTACCATTTCCATGAATAGACCCAAAGTGAATGCTATGTCAGCTGAACTACTCAATGATCTTGAACAGGCATTTGATCATGCGTCGAAGGATGTCACGATTAAAGGTGTTCATTTACGATCGAATTTTAGGTACTGAATGAAAAGCGAAAGGCCGAACTTTTGTCAAATCGATCTACATTCTATACTTTCAGTTCGACATTTTGTGCCGGCTTAGATCTTGCTAATATGTATGATCATTGTTCCAAACGTCAAAAGCCGATAATTGATAAGTTCCTGTTTGAAACTGTTGCTCGTGGTGTTAGCGCTCCTTTTCGTTGTTCCAAGCCAGTTGCTTGTTCATTGGAAGGTCATGCAATTGCTGGTGGCTTAATATTGGCTCTTGCATGTGATTATATAGCTGTAGGCACACGAAAACCATTTTCTGTCGGCGTAACTGAAATAACCGTCGGCGTTCCATTTCCAACGATACCACTCGAAATTGTACGGCATCAACTTGAACCACAACTTGCTCACAGAATAATTCTGGATGCAAATCTCATTTCCATAAAAGATTTTCCTCATTCCTGGGACAAAAGTGAAACACCCGATGATCTGTCACGAAAATGGTTAAAAATGATTATGCAAAGACCCTTACAAGGTTTTCAAATAACAAAAGAAAAATGGTGGTCTAATGTTACAAAATTAATCGGTGCTGAGAGCAAGCGAGAGAAAGAGGATTTCCTTGAAGTAATTACTAGTAACGAATGTGTAGAAGCAATGAAAAAGATGCTTAAGAAATAGTCATTTTCGACTTGTTATCATTGTGACAAAACATTTTATTTTTTACAAAAACATCATGTATACATGGATGTATTTTCTTCGCAGTAAAAGTTGAACGTTATTTTCAATAAAGAAAGAGTAGATTTTAACCAATGTTTTCCACACAAGACATAATGTTGGGGTCATGTGCCAAAGATACTGTTGGCGAAGGTTGATACCAAAACTGAATACAATTATCATGAAATTGGTGAAATATATTCGTTACTGAGCAGTGACGTAATTTGCTATATGAGTAATACAAATAAATTGTGAGCGTATGATGAAAATCTTTAAATCTGTCGACTATTAAATGCTTTTCTATAAATCGTAATGCGTATGTGTTCGTCGTTACTAGTTTTGTACGTTATCTTCGGGCGGTTGTAAAGTTTAGTATTACATGGCTTTATGTGAAGATGGTGTGCACGTTATCACGAATAAAACGCTGTCTTTTGAAAGTTCTATTGAGTTTGTTCTTCTCTGTGATAGCACTGAAGCCATACCATATTTTACCAAATCACTAAACTTTTTTACGCGAATTCAATCTTTTTAATTGTTAACATCAATAATAGAACTATCATTGAAATAATATGTAACTTCTGATAATCTGCCTTTGCATATGTGAAACGATGTATGTTTACTACAAATTACAACAGATTAATGTATTCTGCATAGTTATCATCTGCATTGTTACTTTTATTTGTGGTATGATCGTATCATGGAGATACATACAATTTGTTCGCTCTGGAGAAGATTTTGAATTTTTTTCCAATTTTACTGACCGCTTTAACGACTCAAATATTTTGTGTGGCAGCGCTGCTTTTGTCGAAGTAGATAACTATGATCATTTTTGAGGACTAAGAAATATTACCCAAGATAACAGGAGACCAATAACGCTCGATTAGAATGGATGACGTTGAAACTTACAAAGTGGCTGTTTGCAAAACAACGAACGTTGTTCTTGACCGACCTGGATTTGTGATAAGGAGTGGTTATTTTCCAGAGAAATAATGCTCACCATCGCGAATGCGCTTTCAGAGAAACTATTTAGACTCGGCGAATATTCGTGTTTGTTTTATTAGAATGTAGCTGGTCTAAAATGAAGCAGTTAAATAAGGCGTCGAGAGAGCTTGTCTTGTCACGGGTATAAAATAATAACTAGTATAAGCATAAAGCATTAAACTGTTCGAATGAGCTCCATCTGTAAACGAATATTACTGTTTGTTATTAGACAGAATCAATCAAAACGATGGCGACATACAGAACGTAACGTAAAGTACTTACAGATGGACTATAAACAAGATACAACATTTTTAGCTATAATATAGATGTTTGACTAAAAAGACTATTTTTGAAAAGACCTTATGCCTGTTTCCCTTTTCATGGAAAATGTCGACTTTTATCGTTTGTTTATTTTTACAGATATTTGTTTACAGAGATACTCTGTAGGACTTACGATCTCTAAGGACGTTTATTGTACTGCTTATTTCTTATTCAACGCAATTCTTGTCTAGGTTCTTTAGATTTCGTTTCGTCTAAATAGGAGATCATAGAAAATCATCTCAATATTAAAATCATTCTGTTTCACGTCTTCAAGATTTGTTAATACCTATCGTATGATACTTAGATATAACATTTTCATTAGATGACAAAGTAAAGGCAAGCGCCGATACCGATGAAATGTAAAATAAGCAAAACTGGAGTACATTAATTAAGAGTATTCAATGTTTTGATACTATGGTATACATTCTGTGATAACTTGACATTTTCATCTGAAGCATCGCCTATTATCGATAATAGTCTACTTGAATATGAGAAAGATTTCTGTATTAAATCCAAATACATTACCACTCGGAGGAATAATTCAACCACCTTCATAAATGTGTGTGTTCAGTAAACAAATGTGGTCGATAAATCAATGTATTTTTCAGATAGCTTATCTTAGTATATTCTGATTGTTGTCTGTGAAATCGAAATGTTAAGCTTACAGCGGCAATGGAAAACATTAAGCCTATCATTTGCCGATGCAATTCTCACCGTATCGATGAATCGTCCAAAGGTAAATGCAATGTCACCTGAACTATTGACTGAACTGGTTGAAGTGTTTGATCAAACTTCGAAAGAAGACAAAGTCAGAGGTGTTCATTTACGTTCTAATCTGAAGTAATCATTTTGTTGATAAATGACTTATCTCCAATGAATTCTATTCTTCCAGTTCCACATTTTGTGCCGGTGCTGATCTGTCGACTGTCTACAATTTATCTGTTGCTGGTAAAAAATCGGCCATTGATAAATTCGTTTTTGAAACACTTAGTCGCGGCATGACAGCTCCTCTCTATTGTTCTAAGCCAGTTGCTTGTTCTCTTGATGGACATACAATTGCCGGTGGTCTAATGCTTGCTCTTTCATGCGATTATATTGCTATTGGCACACGAAAACCATTTCGTATCGGTATAACTGGTCCTATTGTTGGCATTCCTTATCCTTTAAAAGCAGTTAAACTTGTTCAACATCAATTGGACCCGTCCGTAGGTTATCGACTTCTTGTTGATGCTACTCTACATTCGTCAAGTGATTTTCCCATTAAATGTGAACGCAGCGAAAGCCCCGATGATTTATCACGAAAATGGCTGAAAATGATTTGTCAAAGGCCGTTACAAGGTTTTCAAACAACTAAACAAAAATGGTGGTCAAATATAATTAGTTTAGACACTCTTGATAACGAACAAGAAAAACAAGCATATTTTGAAGCTGTTACCAGTGATGAATGTTTACAAGCAATGAAAAATGCATTGGCGAAAGAGAAATCTTAAGAAAAATATTCTTTGCCTTATTTCTAACGAAACGCTTCTTTTTTATCAAAAGGATTATCAATGTTGTAGAATTATTGTTTCATAATTGATAGATTCAAGATTGAATATTCATTAAAAGATTCCATGACTTAATTAATTTGTATTATTCTTTAGACAAATATGAATGTGTCTACTAATCTGAAACGACAATCGAGAAACTCAGAGATCCATATTTTTTGAACAACCTTATAGAATATGATTTTCTCTAATCATATACACGAGAGATGGATAAAGAAATATCTCTCTTTCTGCTTTCTTCAATTCCCTACAGACATCATGATTTGCTGCTTTGTCTGAACTCGGTTTCTCTCTTCTGCACACATACATGTTTCGATCGGTCGATTGAATTAGAAAGACAAAATAATCGGTAAGTGAGCCTTTGTAATTAATCAACAATTTCCACCAGATTTGACAGTTGTATATCGCTCATAAACTTATTTATTTTGCTAGTTGGTCTCGACGAAATGTTGATGATACATGACGTCATCTTGTTATCTTAGATTGTTTGGCAATCTGATCGCAAACATATCGCATAGCTTCGCCATCACAATCTATAGCAATAATCTTTCTATTTGCTTCGATCTTCAAATATGCCAATTAGTCATGCGCGAGATTTTTACTAAGTTATCGATATCCCGCGAAGTACCATATGATTTTTCCGATATAATTACTCATCAGAATAGACAAAAATATTTATATATTCGAAGAAAAAGTATGCTTACATAAGTTGATCCCTGTGGCATGTTAAATTTTTCTCGTACACTGTTCTTTCGAGCATTTCTTGACGCTACTAGTCATGTTGACTAAATTACTTACTATTGATTAGTATGCAAACAATGTAGAAATATTTTCACATATTTCTGTCCTTTTTCACAATTGAATCTCAAGATAATACTGAATAGCATTATTATTTCTTGATTCGAATAAAATATTGCCGATTATACACGAATTTTAATCTCGAAATGAGTCTTTCTCGTTGCTAATCATATTCAAATTGTAAATGCATCATAAATACCATTTCATTTTTTCCAATAACCATTAGTATAAATCACTATTGATCTAGCTGCTATCTTTGTCAACTGAATAAAAAGAAGTCAATGATCTTGAGAGCGTATTCATGTCATAGCGATGAAAATAGCAGCATTTATTGAAAGTAGACAAAGATGTTTTTGCCAATGACAGATTATCTATCTTGATATAGCCTATATTTGTCTTCATTTAAATATAAGTTATGGATGCATCCTGGTAATTATATCACATTTGTTGTTTTGGATAGCACTTACTAGCTCTCCTCGCTCTCGTTGATCGATATAATTGATCCTATCGTCTAGTTTCGTCTTCTGTCTCTTTATTATTCTTTGTACGAGTATCGATAGTAATGCTAATTTATAGATAAAAAGCACATATTATATTTTTCCAAGTAAACTTCATTAGAAATTAAGATATCTTAACTCGATGACATATTGATATGAGACATATTTAGAAGAGATGAATATTTGAATAGTGCTTGATATGCAAACTGGTAAGATATGTCCAGTTGTTTGTGGTATATCTTAACTGTCATAGAGAATTGTTTTCTCGGATAACTTTATACGCCATTGTTTATAATAAACGACAATTATCTTTCTTTTCTCTTTGTTGCCTATCGATAGAAAGACTTTTACGATCGAGCGAAATAAAATGGGGAAAACCTAATTATTACACACTCGGGAAAATCACGACAACGAGAAAAAGACTCATCGATGTCTAATGCTTAGAACAAGTCATTTTCCTCTATTAATACTACGTGCGTTTGCACTACAAACACTATTCGATGTATTCTATTCAGCAATGATTCGATTATATGAATATAAAAAGCTAATTTTCTACTTCTAGACTAGATCAATATGTTAGAAACATTAGCCGATTGGGGTTATCTTATCTTTGGTATTTATTCATTCATATTGATTCTTGTTGGTACACCATTAAATCTTCTTTGTTTTTATATATTCAAACGTGTCATACCGAATCGTTCCAATGCAACCATTATCGTTTTTTCCTATGTAGCACTTATCGAACTCTTGATTCCGTTTACTTGGAATTTAAACTATGCTGTACGCGAACTGATATGGAAACGTCAAACGAATAGTTCAATTAAGAATCTCGAAGAATATTCGTTATTTGTTTGTAAGCTTGTCTCTTTCGGCGCATACTTTCTCCTGCAATGCGCTGCCTGGTTGAAAACATTGGCAACATTTGCACGTTGCGTATCTCTGCATCAAGAATGGTCCATTAGAAAATATATATTAAAACCAAATATTATCCATTATCTTTGTTGGATGACTATTATTCTCTTCGCTTTTATTAATTTTCCAATATGGATTATTAATGGAAAACGAGCGATCGTTCTTGATAAAAATAATTCGACACAGATCCAAATCAAGTGTTACCGATCTCAATTCTTTCAGTTCTGGGAGATTGTTCATTTACTTCTGTATAATTTCATTCCTTTTACACTAATGATTTTATGTAATATGGCAATTATTCGTCATGTACACGAATCGCGCCGTCGTACAAGACGATCGAAAATACGCTCGAAAACGCAAAAGAAACATTCAACAACGACACTTTCATTTACGCGACGTCAACCGTCGACAAACGGTAGCCGATTGACAAAAACTTTAGTTTTCATCACGATCTTCTTCATTATATTTACATCACCATCCGCGATATTTTATATCTCTTTGGGAAAGATTATTAAACGTCATCGACATTTGATTACAATGGGATTGAGTAGTTTGGCAACAACAAGCCATGTTGTTTCATTCGTGATCTATTGGTTAACATCAACAGATTTTCAAAATGCTGTAGTTAATTTTATTCACTGTCGACCAGTGTTTTCTCAACGTTTATCGGCTGATGAGAAACCGAACGAAAAACGACAACTGACTATCTCGCCATCGGCGTCCCTACCGGCATCGAATTCGGATCTATGTCGGAGCGCGAGAATGCTTCAATCACCGACATTCTAGTGATACTGATATATGTATGGATATATTTATTTTCGTTTTTCGTTGTGTTAAAAGAATTTATACTAAGGAAACCGGATAGAAGGCCATTTAGCAACACTAATTAATAATGAGTATACAGCTATATGAATAGGGAGAGAGAGTAAAAGACGAACAAACAATATCTAGACATGAGTTATAGATGGTGAAGTCGTACTCTCAAGTTGGAGTTGCTTTAATTTTCGTCTATTTATGGTTGGAACGAATAGATAAAAGAGCCGTTCTTTGAAGGATTTTTTCGGATCCGAATGCCGTACGAATTCATAGATCATCATAATTGGAATTGGCAAAATAAAAGCTGTGTTCATAGACCAACCAAAAACAATTGACCACAATGGATAAACATAAGTTCCATATTCGAATCGATCTGTATATGTTAATGATAAAATCATAAGAAATAAGACAATCGAAGGACAGAGAATTTTCCATGCAAAACGAAAGAAATAGCTCGGTGCGAAACCCAGATTATTTTGCATATCAGTGACAAGATTATTAATACCGTAGACCTTTACATACAAAAAGTCAGTTGTGTGCTTTGAAGACAATGATTGCTGCTCACCCAGCTTGCAGCAACGGCTTCCATCATGACAACAAGCATCAATGCGGGACCTGTAGAAAATCTGTCCAAGAATTGCACCACATAGTTACCACCTATTGAATGTACAACAAAATCAGACAGTCTTGTTGAGCGTGAAATCTTATCTACCGTAGGTGACTGTTGGTAAACATGCCAAAACTAATAAACAGCACATAATGAACATTCCCGATTTTCGATGCCGTTTCAATGGAGGAAATCCATCACTCAACGCTGCATACATGGCTTCTAAACCACCAAAATCACTATCAAGGCCTAGATTAATAACCATAAGAAAGAATATGATTGAGAAGAATGTTGGATATTTAAACGTTGCTAAAATTTCTGGATAAGCTATAAATGAGATACTTGCTCCTTCGCCAACTACAGTTGTAATACTCTTGCCCAAACGGTAGGACATATGACCTAGTGCAGAGAAGACAACGAAACCAGCGAGAAAACTTGCTGCAAAATTGGCGATGACTGATATCAAGGCATCGTAGTAACAATTGTTTGTTGAGACATTATATGAACCATAGGTAGTTAAAACAGATAAACCGGGACCAAGTGTGAAGAAGATTTGATTAGCTGCTGAATACCAGACTTTCATATCTTTTAATTTTTCGAATGTGGGCTTAAGAAAATAAGTTATTCCTTGACGTGAACCTTTTAAATTTAGTCCTTGAACTAATAACATGACTAGAGCAACATAGGGCAGTGTAGCTGTTACGTACACAGCTTTGCCTAAAGGAGAAGTGTTGTATGGATCTATATGAATATTTCAACTTTTTTCGTTTCCAATTACCTGTACTTTTCACCCCTCGATAAATACACATATACATCAAAACAAATATCGCAATGAGACACAGGAGTAGATCGACTTTGATATAACCTAAGTCAGTTAAGCCTTTTGAACGATCGATACCTAACATGTATATATTATAATATTCTTCGGCCGACGAAACTTTGAATTCATTAGTTGTCGATGATGTATCATTGACATGCATACGTTCAGAACAAGCTTTCGTATTCCACGTATGAGTACATAAACTCCAGGGCATCTCTTCGCGAAATGATGAAAATAAATAGAATACTGAATGTGCTATAAATAAACATACAGATTCACGTCAATCGTGCACTCAGGTAGATGCGTAGATACATTACATACCGATAATGGTTGTATAGAACAACGTGACAGCAGTGACAATAAAAAATGATGCTATACCAATACCTCTCATCGATGGAGCTATTCGATGCCATAATGCTATATTACCACAACCATAGAATTGACCCAAAAATAATTCGAGATATCTAGTAGAAGACGAGTACTCGGATCATTAGACAAATTTGTTCAACTTACAACATGGGAATTCCAATGAGAAATAGAAAGATCATATATGGAACAAGAAATGCTCCACCGCCGTTATCATAACACATATACGGAAAACGCCACACATTACCTGTGAGATGAATATGAAAATATTAGATTATTTGAAGGTATATTCTTACCTAAATCAACAACGTAACCGATCACCGAAAGAAGAAATTCGACTTTATTTGTCCATAATTCTCGTGTAGTAGTGGCTGATGGTGGTGGTACCGGTAAGGTTACAGTTATTGTCGTGGTTGAAATAGCCACCTGTTCAGTAAAACTTGCCGTTCGAACCATGTTATCTCCAATAAGCGTCGATTTTCTTGATTCAACATGTTCAGAGACAATTTCATTGATTTCTATTGAGAAAACGTCGAAAACAAAACTACCGATCGACATGACACATACTTTCATCCGCTTTAAGTTCAAGCCAGGCCTCGTCCTCCAGTGTTGTCATTGCCTCGATATGACTTCGTCTTCTACGATGCTCGCCTATTTGCCAACATGCATATTTTAAATATGAGCTTTTCTCCTGCCTGTCCTTCAATCATTATCTTTTTCTCTTTGATTATTTTTACTGTCTCTCGAGAATACGTGATTAAAATCGGTCTTCAGAATAAAGATGATCATAATAACAACAACGTGAACAAAGAAGAAGCTTTGTTCATATAACTAATCAATAAAGAAACTCATCATTTATTTTTCGAGTGCAACGGCATTGATGATATTTAATAATCATGCAATATTTTTCGGCTCGTATTAATTCTAGTTCGTGTAAGCTCATAGTATCTACCTAGATCTTCTTCATTATGTTCTTTTGTTTCGTTATCAACCAACGACATGCGATGAGTTTGAACAATCTCAAAACATTGTTGTGGTTCATATAGAAACCTAGATTAGATGTGGTATAGATCGATATGGGCCATAGAAGAATGGCAGAGATAACAATCGGCAAGTTAAACTACAAGAATCAAAATCTTTTCGCGGTAGACTTTAGTAGACGCGTCTTTCATGACATAATCTCAAAATTGATTGATCTTAATCGTTTTATACACAATGTTAGAAATCAATTGAAAAAATGAACTTAATACAATAAAAATGCGCGTTCGGATTTATCGTTCAAAATCGAACGAGTATGTCTTTATACTTAATGCATACACTTCAACACCTATTGTGCTCGAAAGTATACGTCTGCAAGTAAAAGAGTCATGATTCGCTGTTTATGGCACATTCATTGTAGACAAAACAAAAAGGACAATGGTCAATGACATTGTTACCCTCTTCATACACTCAGTGCCACCTTCTGATGCATAGGTCAACCTGGCAATAATAATTTTCGCTTTACTTTTATGAAGGAATTAAATTATGGTAATAGCCATATAAAACGTCGTTTTTCTTTTTCCTTTTTTTTTATATGAGATTAAATATGTTCCTCTTTTTCTTTCATTTATTCAAAATATCGCAGAAGAAAAAAAGCCAAAATGGTAAAAGGATCTTATTTTTTCAAGGACGAATGTCACATCTGTTACACACACGTATCTACATTGTTTTAACAACAGAATGTAAGAAAGAAAAAGAAGAAGAAGAATAAACCAGCAAATGCATACTCCAATTGTCGCTCGTACGAAGTTCTTATCAGTATAACAAATCTTGTTCTTTTCTTTTTCTTCTCTCACCAGACGCAGTTAAATTTGAAGCGTGAGAAAAACATGAACTAGCTTTGTTCAACCAACGATCTATCAACACATTTGCAAATTAAATTTGTTCAAGAATTGCAATTCTCACATTCATCATACTCAATTTTCTCTCTCTCTCTCCTGTCCTTTGTATTCTCTAATCGTTCTTCTGCAAACAACGACATCACATACATTTTAATTCTATTCCAAGCATACGTACATATTTCTCTCTTTCGACCTCGTTCTTTCATTTCTCTCTGCGGTATGCGCATGATGATGAAGACTGTTACATCTATATACACTCCGACTGCCTTTCTCATTTGTAGGTAATTCTTAACTCAATCATGGATGATACACACGACACAAGTTTCATTGTTGATGAAGTATCGAATATCACGAAAGAAGCAATCGAAGCAACGATCGGCTCGCAATCGTATCAACAGGCGAAAATTAATACATGGACATCGAACATTGTCGAAGCTATCTTAAATTCTTTGACAAAATTAAACAAGCCTTTTAAATACATTGTCTCATGTGTTATTATGCAAAAGAATGGTGCAGGTTTACACACGGCAAGTTCGTGCTTTTGGGATAACACAACGGATGGGTCGTGTACTGTTCGGTAGGCATCGAAAGTGTTTTGCGAAAGAAGAAAAGTTCAAAGAATTTCATTTGTTTTAGTTGGGAGAACAAAACTATGTATGCGATTGTATCAGTTTTTGGCCTGTCGATCTGATATGTATGGCTGATTTTTTTCTTTTAGCGAACAAATAAATCGAATGATATGTGCTTGTAATTACATTTTTATTTTATAAAAAAGATTAATATAGAGTAGAAACGAATGAATGAAATATGATTAATCGATTGGTTATGTTTGAAAGAGAAGAAAAAGCATATTTGTACAAAAAAAAAAGAGGAAATTGTCGTAGTTATCGTGATTAAGAAGAATTATCTGCTCCTTTGTACATGCAAGAAAAGGTCATTTGACAAGAATAAAACGATTAAGATGCTGAACATTTCGTCGAATGCGACCGTTTCGTATGTGTTAACGATTTAACGGTTTCATTCTGAATATTAAGAGACAGATCATTAGAAGGAGGACATGGAAGATCAAGAACAAGATCGTTATCTGAACGTGCGTGCACCAAGTATTGTGGTGAGATGGGTGTAGATGCTGCCGGATGATCAAATAGATCAAAAGCGCCAGTTGCATTACGAGGTGAATCGATTAGGTTTTCGTCGTCTTGATTTCGTTCGTCATCTATTAACTAAAGACAAAGGATAAGTTCAATAATAGGGTTAGAACGATTCCATGAAAGAAATTCTCAAGGTACACGTACTGGTCCTAGTGCGTCGTCGAACATTCGATTAATATGCATACTTGAATTAAATCCACCATCTGTTAAATTAGTGGAATTGCTACTCGATGTACGAAGATTGCCATTGACAGATCCATTTCCATTGATCTGATCATACGCTGGTATACTCAAGAGAAGTGGATTACAAATAACTGATGCTGTCAGCGCATCGTGCTGTTCACTCGGAAGCTGTCCATTTGCATGAACAGGATATTCTTGATTTGATTCAGTTGGTTTTATGGTGTCAACAGGTGATAAAGAATGTATAACTTCAAAGACAGATGATGATGTTTGAGTATCCCGATGTCCAATTCCATTGGCAGTTTGTGCTAAATCTTTTTCGTTTTGAAAAATACGTTGAAAATTTGTTAAATTGGTTTTATCAATTGGAACATTGGTAACTGATGACTGAAAAAGGAAAGTGTAATGATCAGAGGACAGTTTCAGTTATTTGCAACTCTTACGATTTCATCTAGTGCATGTGATAACAACTGTTCGGGTTGCATTCGTCGAAAATGCGTATCACTTCCACGTTGCTTTTGCGTTGCACGAACAGCAGCTAGCCAAACAAGACGATGGATCTGTAGAACATGTAATTCACTGTTGACAATTACGTTGTAATCGGGAATATATATTGAAGAAATCTCATCGAGCAGATTTGTGATCTTTACACTTTTTGAATTACTTGTAAACAATTGATCGAGAAATTGGTGAACGTCTTTGACGGTTTTGTTTTCGGCAAGTAATGCTGAACCAGCAAAACAACTAAACGGCCCGACGGTGGACATAATATGTTCAACACCTGATTCCAAAGTAGCACTGCCTTGCATTACTAATGTAAATAGTTCATAACGAAAACCTTTCTTATACAAATAAATTGCATTTGTTGTTTGATTAGCTTGATGCTTTATCATCGCATAAATATTGTAATTGAGTAGAATCTTCAAGATTTCATGTGAAATAAAACCCGATGTGAATTGTTGCACATCTACATAAAAGAAATGAATATGAATGAGTTCTTTTACATATGAAGAGAAACAATGATGCTGAGCAAAATATGGTGAATTTACCACTGTTCTCTCATTTTCTGTCACTCTTTTGAAAATTAGGATGAAGAGGAAAAGTGTTTAGGATCATATGTCGTTGACTTACTTGTGCTTAAATATTGAAAGACAGCAACTTTTAATTGAGGGCTTACTGATGGACCTAAAGCGAAGTAGAAAGAAGTTTTACATCGATTCGTAGAACTTCGGAATGCTAGTGCTAACCTTTAACTGGTCGTTTGACTAATGCTGTATAATCCATTGTTTTCGCTCGTTTACGTTGTATTTTACGACGATTATCCGCTACAAGTAAAATAAATTCACTATTTTCTCTCATGAAATTTTAGTTTAGTTTAGTTTACTGAAGAAGTCCGCTTCTTCAATAATTTCCCGTTGAAGCATCTCTTCAATAACATCTTCAAGTGTAATCACTCCAACAGTAATGAAGACTGGATCAACATTATCTTCTTCATTACGTAATTCTTGTACCAAAGCAATATGCCAACGTGCTAAACGAAAAACATCATTAGATAAACACGTCGACTACTACGCATACGTTCCTACATTTGAGAAATTCTTGCATTAAGTTGTACAATGAATCTGTTGTCTTGGTAAAACCGAACGGATCTATAAAGAAAAGTTTTGATAGGTGGAATCGAATCAAATATGTAAGACTGTTAAGTGCTTACGCGTATGAAATTCCATTAGATGCTTAACAGTTAAATGGTATTGTTCAGGAGTAATCAAAGCAAAGTCACGTAGTTTAACAATGCCGATAACATTTGATCTACGGAAGATTTCGATGAAAATAATATTAGACAGATTCTGATTACTTCTCGTGTGAATAAACTGGAATGCGTGAAAAGCCATGTTTGTGAACTTCGAGCAACAGTTCCGTATCCGTTTTACGATCTTTATCAATCATAAATACATCCGGTAACCAAGTCATAGCCTCTTGAACCGTCTTTTTACGCAATGAAAGTACACCTTCAGAATATAAACAGCGATCAACTATTGATAAACTCGAAGAATAGATGTTCAAGCATACCCGTAATAACGTCCATTTCAGGTTTTTCTATATCAGCGCTAATACGTGTTAACATTCTAGCAATCTGATCGCGTGTATACGATGCTGTCACTTCTTGACCCAAGATTTTATTAAGTATAAAACCTAATGGATACGAGATGACACCGGTAAGAATCATTGTTACCCATGTTATCACATGCGTATGTGCACCAATAACTAATCCATAACGCGAACAAATTGCTTGAGGAATAATTTCACCCATTAATACGATCATGATGGTCGAACCAATAACAGCAAATAAACCATGAACAAGAGAATCGAGTAAAACAGTACCCAGAGAGTTAACCAAAACATTTGCAATAACTATTGAACATAACAAAAAGTTGCCGCGTTTTCTCAGTGGTAAAACACGTTGAGCATAATAACGAAGTGCACCATCTTCGGATTCAGCTATCAAACTTAAATCGTTCACACTCATCGACATCAAACCTAAATTCAAACCACTACAAAACAATATGTGGTCTGTTAATCAGTTGAATAGAAATCGTCGCTCTTGCTCACCTGTAGAATCCTGATATAATGAACAACATCAGAATTAAACATATTTTCGCTGCAAAGGGTAAACGACCCTTTTCTCTCACGAGTGTAAAATAAGCTCCTTCTAATTTAGTGGCATTTAATGATGTCGTGCTATTTGCGAGAGAGAAGGATGTATTCGATGATGTTAATAAACAAACATGGACAATTGAATGAGATTTCGATATGCTCGGGAGTTCTACATCGATGGTGGCAGGTGCCGTGGAAGTTAACGGATAAATGTCTGTTAAATAATCATTTGATAAACATTCGTCAGTCGATGTGAAAACAATCGAACTATTATGGAGATTGACACCACTTAGATATATACGGAATTTCCTTTGTTCATTAAGTATCCAGCCAACTTTAACATCGAAGGTAATAGCAGTTTCTAAATTTGAGGAAAACACAAGAAAATTGAGAATTAGTGGATCATGGTATGACGCAGTTAATGACGAAATAGCAGCTGTTGTTGATGTTGAAGATGTATTGAAAAGATTGAAAATAATAAGAAAACATGCAAGAAAAGTATATAGCATCTAAAACAATGAAACTCGCTTTTCTTCTTTCTGTTCATCCCGTGCCCTGCATCTTACAATTCGAATGGATGGAAGTGTCAATCAAGCATTCGATATAGAAAAGATAGATAGATAGATAGAATAATACATGGATCGAATGAACATGTATATTCATGAAAGTCGTAGAGGGCGCTTATCTATTTTTTTATCATAATCAAATGGGAAAAACAATCTCAAATGGGATGAATATCTATTGGATCCTACGAAACAAACGATTACAAGAAAAAACCAGCATCGACTAGAATGAATTTTTTTCCAAACGAACACGTATCATACAGAAAGTCGAAACGAACCGAGTGATCTATCAGAGAAAGTGTCTGCAAAGTTCTGGTAACTATTGAATCCGGTGAAGAAAAATGAAAATACATAAAATAATATGAAAAGAAAATGATGATTTCATTATTGCGGATGAATTCGGAAGAAATTGACGTACAGCATGTCCAATTAAATCATGCATTCGTGCTGAAAAATGATTTTGATCAATGTAAGCATATAGATCAGGATTTGGACATAATGCAGTCACATTACCGTTGGTGACTTCCCAGCAGTTTTTAGTCTTGAGTGCATTTGTTGAGTTACTTGTTGTTAGATTTAAAATCAACGAATAAATATCAAATAGATACAGGGAAATTTCTTGAGGATTGTAATCAAGTTTGTCAAGAGCGAGAGAAAGGTTATTATTATGATAAATCGTACGGCGTCTGAAGTAGTCAGCTTGTGATTTAGTTCGAATAAATGGCATAATGTGTATAGGTGGCGAATTAATAACCAGGAGATGTCTCACGCCAATCTGAATCAAATCTTTAACGGCATTTGTGATACTAGCTGCGACAATGAATGGAGTAATTCTGTCACTGAAATAATAGTCGTTTCCAGCAGCCCAAATTACATAAAGAGTCCGTGTGAAATCTATTCCAGTACGATTAGTTTCATTTAAATAGATTTGAATCTGTTGACGAATACCTGGTACACGCTTCGTATCCGACGCTGCATATCCTTCAACTAGATGATCATCGGTTGTTGCACCTCCATAAGCGTAGTTTTTCAGATTTGACACACCTAATCTTTCTATCCAAACAGGACCATTCGAATATCGACCTTGATAGTATGGTGGAGTGATGGGCCACGTGTGCTGAGTTAGTTCATAAACTCGACCAGTGTCTGTATTGGAATCACCAAAGCTGACAATGGTATCGAATGAAAGTCGTTGGGCCTTCGTCTGGTCAACAAAGAAGAACGAGACCAAAAGCAACACGTACATCCTATCTCTTTCAATATCAAATTGTTTTACTTATTTCAGCTGTCTTCTGTCGTATCATTATCTCTATGGATGAAAGCTGACACCGACGTGTACACAATATGTACAAGACATGAATATAAATATGTATGTATATATTAGAATCTATTGTCGATCATAGATCATGGTCCATGAGTAACAGAGAGAGTATACCACTGTAATAGTAGCAAAGATTAGAAAGCATTTGTTTTCCATCACGCTAAACTATTTGTATTAGTAGTTGATTAATTTTCCACTGATAGGAATAGCTTTCTCTCTCTTCAGCATCCATTCGAACCATGTGCCGAAAATTCCAATATAACACCGACAGGATTTCCCGTGAAATAACTAGACGAAACGACATGTCAAATTGACTAACAAGAAACATCAGAAATAGAATATTTATTCGCACCATTCTTTATTGATATTTTCGTTTAGTACTCGACCACTAAATTCTAATTATAAAGAATATTCAAGTAGGCGTGAAAACAAATCGACAGTGGATATCTCTATCCAACTGTACTCTCGACAGATGCATTGCTATCTAAATGGCAAAACGTTTTGAAGATGATTGAGTAGAATTAATTGTATAATAGCAGCCATTTGACGTCTATACTATACATGCCGCAAAGAGAATCTGTCAGCACAATTTTTCACGGCTATGCAAATATATATGAAAGTAAAGAAATCTATAATAGTTTGCCTCCTTCATCGATCTAAGTAACAACTATGCTAATGATCCCTTCACTAGAAAAATATATTAAAGAAGCATTTTCTGTTAGAATTTCAATATTTTCGATGGTGAACTATATGTGTTGTATTTTATTTCATTGACAAACATATAAGAATGAATATGTCGTACAGAGTAACGATTCGATCAAAACTCTTTCATGCATACAGGCATCAACGGACACGGAGGTCTTCCAGGAAAATGCGCACACGGAGCTGGTAGTGGTCGACAGATTTGACCAGGAGCACAAACAGTACCTTCGCAAGGATCACGATTACATCGACAAACTCGACAGCCACCATCAATAGCCAAGCCGAATGTACATTGCAGTGTACAATTGGAAATATCGTCACATGGTTGAACACAATAACTTTTGGGTGCATCAAGAGAACTTATATCATTTGTTGGAGCTTGACAGCATTTCTCTTCGCCAGGACATAGACGATCTGGACCTTGACATTGTTGTAGGCCATTGCCCATTGTTGGCCAGTATTGAGGACAGTTTTTAGGTTTTGGAGTTGGATCAACCTCAATAGAAAGATCATTGACGCATTCAGTCGTTTTACCACATCGTCCTTGAATGGCACACGGTTTATAATCTGTTACAATACATTTCGTTCCCAAAGGACATGCTGTCGATAAACATGGATCAGGTGCACATTCGCAACTAGTACACGGTGATGGATCAACGACAAAACCAAACGGACATTGAAGAGTGCATGGTTGAGCAAATTCTGGACATGGACTGAAACATTTCATACCATTAGTCAACGGACAGCATTTATAATTATTTGGGCAATCACTATCATCTCCTTCTGTTGCACACGACAGTCCACTAAACGCATATTGTGCAAAGGGACATCGACCATTTTGTATAATTGCACATGTTAGCGTCGTTAATGAGACAATGGTTAGAACAAGTGAAAGTGCTTTCATTCTTTACTTTACTTAGCTGATGCAAAACGGTATTAAAGCTTGCAGAGTAGATCATTTAAATACTTATAATATGAAAGCGAAGTAGAACAAAAAACAACACAAGAAAAATCTGCTTTTTTCTATTGAAGTCAGATAATGTATCGAGACCGTAATGTTATAAATAACTGATAAGTATAATCGTTTGAGATTAAGTTTTGAAAAGCATACAGAATTAATCTAGAGTCATAAATAAGAGTGAAGAAGAATACAGATGACATTCTTCTCACTTTTATGTTATTATCATGTATGAAATATGAATGTGCGGGTTTGATATGTTCTTATCACTATGTTATTTGAGAAAATCAAAGAGAGATGCAAAATATTGGCCTAATTTATTCTTGTTGCGTGTTATTCATTGCTTTCTTCCCTATAGTACACGGTAGAGGTGTCAATGGCGGTGTAGATTGTGCTTCATGTACAATCACTCTTGGTGTGATTGAACATCTATCAATTCTATACAATGAGAGTATTGTCTCGTCACTTGAAAGATTTTGTAATTATTTGCCCAGTCAATTCCGAGTGTATTGCAAAGAAGCAATCGAATTCTTAGGTAGGTTAAACTTCATGCTGAAGTTTTCGTCGTGAAGGAGCACAATTATTTAGGTCCGATTATTGTTGATGGATTTCTGAATCATGAAACACCTGATGTTATTTGTCACGCACTAAAGATCTGTACAGATGATGCTGGTCAACCTGAATGCCGTTTGTTTCCAAAGAAATCAACATTGACAGTTGCTCAAAGTGGATTTAAGCTTCGTCATCGCCATCGATCACGTCTATCACTAACCGATTCGAAAGTGTGCACATTGCCCGGTATTCGAGAAATTTGCAAAATTCTCGACAATGTGTTCAATAATCATATACCTCTTTTGGATTTCGACGGCGATCATTTTGGCACAGAATCATCACTACGTGGTAGTTCATGGCGTGGAAAAGATTGTAATGATTTTTCGCGAAAAATTCGTCCTGGTGCACGCTCAATCAACGGTGATCCTACTATAGATGAGAATTGTAATGGTATATTTGGCATGGATTCAGCAACAGGTCATCCGTGGGAACAAGAATTTTGCAATGATACACAACGTCTTGGCATTGTTGTATTAGGAGATTCGATTTCTGCTCATTTCCATTTGCCTGAGCAATGGCTTGATGCTCGACAATTATCCGTTGGTGCTTTTGAACACTTGTTATTTATTCTTGAAAATGAAATGGATTGGCCTCAATTATCGGGTGTTACAGGTCATATCAACATTACGTGGCCAAATATTGAGGGTGAGAAGAACTTAATGAGTATATAGATATCTATTTTATTGTTTACAGGGCCGACTCGGTCACTCTACGCCCGTTTATTCGATCTTGACCACTGCAATCATCGTGATTATCAAAATATTGCTGTCAATGGAGCCAATAGTAAATCGATTCTCACTATTGCTAAATCTTTAACACGTGATCAACAAAATGACGTACCATTACTAGTCATTTATTCACTAGTAGGTAACGATGTTTGTAATGGTCATCAGGATACAATTGCACATATGACTACAGTTGAAGAAATGTTAAATAATACATTGACTGGCTTAGCTTATCTTGATACAGTTTTACCAAAAGGTAGTCATGTTTTGACAACCGGTTTAGCGAATGGCAGTCTTCTCTATCAACTTCTTCATGACCGCATCCATCCATTAGGTCGTGTTGGCCCACCTATCACATATACACAGGTTTATTCTTATTTAACATGTTTACAAATTTCTCCGTGTAACGGATGGCTTTCATCGAATGAAACCCTTCGCGATTTAACTACACAACGTGCAGTCGATCTATCCGCTGCTGTACGTAATGCAACGTATTCGTATTCGCCACGTAATTTTGATGTTGCTTATATTGATTTTCCATTCGAGCAAGCTATTGACGAATGGGAAGCACAAGGCGGCGAAGCATGGCAACTGATCGAAAGTGTTGATGGTTTTCATATCAATCAATATGGTCATGGAATTACTTCCGATGTTCTCTGGTCTTGGTTACAGAAAAATAAACCTCATTGGTTGCCGCCTGTAAACCCACACAATGCTGATATTGAACGTGTATTCAAGGATCAAGGTGGTTACTGAGATTGATCTCTAAAAGAGAACTGTTGAACTTTGATACAAAAGCACATATATTCGGTGACTAGCAAAAATTAACTAAATAAATAGATAGCCTCCTAGAAATGCTTCAGTCTATTGAGCTTAACGATATTCCTATTCAAACAGATACCACTATCTTATCATTTTGCATGAGCAGTCATACTTTAACCTAAGATCCAGCAAAAGTAAGTACGATATTCTCTATAGAGAGTACACATAAATATCTAACCTTATTTTCGTCTATATTGTTTTTTCGTTGTATGCATCATTATCTGCAATATCGCCTTTTGAATTGCACGATCAAATATCAATAGCAAAAAAAAAACGAAAAGTACGAAGAGACACAGAATGTAGATACATAGAACATCTATTATGTCAGATGCATGTATACATGGTAAGATGATGACTTAAATTAAGTGTGTACGTTGGTGTTTTTTCCTCGTGGTATCCGTGATTGTTCTCAACATGCTATACGAGCTCAGATTTCAGTTCGTTTATTGTTTTTTCTTTCTGTTTTTCGCTCCTAACATTCGAAGAAAAGAAACAGTGAGGAGACATCAACGATATATCATTCTATATATAATATCCATAGTAGATACTCAATCCATGTCAATGATCTGGTGGCATATTCTTCTTTGTATTATTACACTTCAAAATAGTAAAACAGCATAGAAACTTTCTGAAAATGCTGTTATGTTCATACTTTCTTTCTTCATAGTAACTCAAATGGTTCACTCGCAAGACGGCGACAATGAGGACGACGGTGGAAATGATGGAGAATCAACAACAATACCGATATCTACTACTGTAATCAATGTTAGACAACAACAAGAACATCAAATGAGAATCAATTCGTTACTTCTATCAAATATAACGAGTAATAATCGTGCGAATAATATTAGTGAACAAGATGCCAATCAAACTAATTCGAGTGAACCAACCAAACAACGTATTATTGTTGCATTGGCCGTTCTGTGTGCAGCTCTCGCTGTTTTACTTGGTTTCCTTATTTCAATTGTTGTGTGTCAATGGTTAGATTATGATAGGAACGGAACGAATGATTTGAAGATTGAAAATGGTAAATCTCAGACAAATTTTACCGGTTTGCCAGATAATTATTACGGGCATGGCCATCGGCAAACAGTCAAACTGTAAACAAGTTACACTTCTATAAGTTGAAGTATAGACAAGAGTATATAATGCGTAATAGTCTTCTGATACATGTATTCACGAAGATGATGAGCTTTATGATAAAATGCTTCGTTTCTTGCTTGTAAAGCCTACGTTATCTTTGATATTAAGGCTTATTTTTCAGTCTATTGGTGCATGTAGGAGTAGTGTTTTTTATTATTTAATGTTTCCTTTTGAAATTATATACGGTTTATTTATGAACAAGATTGGTTTTGAGAGGAAATTAGAACTGATCTCAGTATTTTGTCTATTGAATTCAATTATGAACTTTATTGACTACTAGTACCATGATTAAACACATTGAAGATAGATTACAATGTGGACTGCAGAGAATCCTGCCTCGACTTTACATAATCCTCGTAGAAGTATCCTTTCCGTAGTCACCTAACAATTGTAACGGTAGAAACTAGTATCAATTTTGTGTTTTGTCCTCATTAACAACAAACTAACTATTCCAAACAGTATATCTTTGACTTACCTGAATGGCGTTTATGCTATTTGTCGAAGTGAAAACAAAAATTCAACTTCATAGTACTTTTCGACCTTGCCTTTTATCAAAATTCGGCTGCTGATCTAAGTTCACTATTGAAAAATATCTCATACAGAACAGTCCATCCTACGTAATATCATCACAGCTGATTTTCAATCATGAACCACATATTGATGCACAAATCCAATCTATAATGGTGTTTATTTAGGAACAGTACGGCAACATGAACACGTGATTAGTGAAGGTGTAGATGAACGACATTTTAAATTATGTTTTTAGGAATTATATATCAACGGAAATTAAAAAAACAATGGTGTTATGCAGCAAAAGTAATTCCATAACAAATCCAATTGTGAACATGAGTCGCTATTTAAAAAGCTGTTTTCATCACTGAAAACATTACGATAATATGTTGATGTTTTCAAAATGTGTGATACACAATCGTTCATGAGTATCTAAACTAGCCTTTCTTACATATGTTCATCGATTTCCTTCATTTTCATTCTTATCGACACTACCCGAGACTTCATTCAACAGCGAAAACAAACAATCCTATGATTTGCACCGAAGTCCTGTACTTTAGATATTCTATATGAATTCTTTTGATATTGAGTATTGTTTTAAACACAATTATATCTGTGAAGGCCTTTGATACACATATATATGTTCGTATGTACATGTGTTGCCTATCTCGAATGGATGTGTTTCCGTGTTTCGCCATTGCTACCTGTACAGAATTGTACTCTGCGCGCGCATATAAATAATAGCAGATTATTTCAATAAAGAAAAGGAACAGTACTCTTTTGTTTCTCCATTTCGCTTTTACAACTTTCAATGCTTTGTTTTACATGTTCTATATGGGGGAGATTCGTAGGTAGTGTACGTTGCCAAGTGTCTGGAGCACGTTCAAAATAAGTAAGTGCTTTTGAATAGTCTTTGATGTTGTTGTACGAAGTGGCTAAATTCGGATGATTTGGAGGATGACTTTTCTCTTTGATTTCAACTGCTTTTTCATAATATTCTATGGTCATCTGATAATCATTTTGAGTAACTTCTCGGCAACCAAGCTGATGATAATAATGTGCTTTGTCATTCTCGTCAAAAGTTTGTTTCAGCAGTAACACAGCGTACAATTCTTTGGCTTTCTCTAGCTGTCCTAGTGTGAGCAATAGTTTACTCAAATGTTTTAATCTTGTGCCACTTCCAATTTCATCTTTAATGCGTTCTGTAAGCATACGCAGTGACGGACCATCGACAGCAGTCAACTGAAGTTGTATCTACTGATAAACCTTATTTCCGTCTTCCATCTGTCGAATTGTACCAACTCGAAACACACGATGTGTGTAGAAAAGAATTTCTGCCTTGTCTTTGAAATAATCCCAGTCTCCAATCGACGCGAATGGGGTGATCACAAATAGAATACCGATCTTCTTGGGATGATGTAGAGCATAATACGTTAATTCAAGAGACTTGTCTCGTTTCTTACTGGCAGACAGAAAGTTATTGAAAGACACGATACCACCTACAAATGCTGATAACTTTTCAAAATCTGCTTTCGATAGCCTTTGTCCACGGTAGACTACGAAAAGTTTCCTTTGTAACTGTTGACCTGTTGTATTTGGTTGTATAAATCATGAAGGAAAAACCTTATGCTAACAATGACTTCGCCGTTCAAAGTGCCCGGTTAAGCATTTGATGGGTAAAAACACTCACGTGTATACTACCAAATAGCCTTGTCCAACGTGAATCACGTTCGAATTCATCGGTGACCATTTTCTCTCCAATGTTGTCTTGAAAGGATCCGTGACAATACTTTGCTAAATCTGTGATGGCTCGTTTATCGTGTTTCGTCTCAAGGAGGATATTCTTGAATATTTGCGTGTACATAAAGCTTGGTTCCAATATATTGAGATTTGGATTGGGACTCTCTCTCTCTTTCGGTGACAAAACTCATGACAATGGAGTCTTCATTTTGTTCTTTGATGTCCGTTGTCATTGCGTCGTAGATTTCTTTGAGATTTGTATAGACACCCTTGACTTGTTACCATAGAAGATGTATATGGCATCCACTTGTGGAAAGCCATGAATGCCGGGAACCAAGCGTTGACCTAATGATCCGGATGTGATGATGAAAGCCTTTTCGTCACCGATACTATCGATGGATTGAGCACGAGCATCCGGTTGAGTGTATATCTTGACAACACTTCGTAAGTGTGTCGAAGTGTTCTGGCGATCTATGTCTTTTTCATCGACATCAGAATCCACTCAAATTAAGAGATTGTTTATGTGGAAATGAAAAAATCAGCTTGTCTTTTTATATAATTAGGTTGTGAATGACGTTCTTCTTTTCTTAAATTTTTGAGACGAAAAATATTTCTGTTATTTGTGGCTTCTTAAACAAATTCTTATAAGAAAAAAGTAAAGGAGTTGAGAAGAAGACTAATAAAAAGTCTTTCCACTACGCTCGAAACAGGCGGCGAACATAAAAAGTCATTGAGGGACTTGATTGTTGTTTTTTCCATCTTCGTCTTGTCGAGGCTTTCCAAATTCCAGCGAGATTCTGATGTAAAAATATGTCAGTGAAAATTTCATCCCAATCAAATTACACGAACGGTGAAGGGCACACGGGTTGGTTTTAGTAATGCGCTCACTTTCTCAGTATAATATAGTACTAAGATATTTTTTGAACTGTTCGTGGTAACATATTTTTGACACTTTGACTCTCTTCAAGCGAAGCACAGATTTGAACAAAAAAATAGTGTTTTGAGCTGATTTCTATACTTTACAGCATTCAGCACAGCTAAGATGGCTGTGTTATTGTCAACGCATACATTCATTCGATGTTTTCTAGACTTATAGAAGCGGCATGAAAAGTTTTGCAGAATTTTCAACCATAGAATCACTTGGGTAAGATTTCCTTCGCACGTATGCTTGATAGTCTAATTTCATCGCGTTAGCTACAGAGATATCGACTGTACAAATAATATTCGAAACATATGCAGCACTATAATGGGTGCTCTTTTCACCATAAATCATAAAAGAAACATTTTATCTAGTTTCTTTTGATAATTAAATAAATGGAAGATCATCACTTCGGAAACGACCATAAAAGGAAACGTAGATATTCACTTAGAGATTTACTTGAAAGACGATATTTGTTAGAATTTCAGCTAGTGTCAATGATTTTCGAAGTAACATAATTAATGTCTCTTCGAGTTTCGAGAGTAAGCCCTGTGGATTAGCAGCTCATTAAATTGCGAAGAACAATAAAACATGCACTATAGATCGCGTAGAAATGAAGAATTTCGATAACTTTGATTGCAGACTGCGACTCAATATGAACGAGGTTCTTTTTGTATGAAAATATTATCAAAATTTATTATGTGCCAACGACTAGGCGTTAGTTTGAGGTGATTTTATGAAGCAAAGTGAGTATGAGTAAAATATTGGATCATTTAAATGAAATAAAAGAAAATATATCATTCTTTTGAACAATGTGACGAATCTGATGATATCCTTTTCGTAGAAGGTCAGCGGCTACTATGCCGCATTACTTGTCGTTAATTCTCATACTCGATAACGCGAGAATCACATTTAGAACTTATCATGTATTTAAAGATTTGAAAATTTAAATAATACATCGTTGTACGAACAAGCGATGATCGTACAACAATCATTATCAGATATTTTGATCGAATGATTTTCACCAGATCCGATCAACTGATATGAGTCTTCGGTGAAAAATCTCCTGGTGCGATTTCCGACTGAATTTCACTCTAAGGATTCGTCAATGTTATCATTATCGAGTTTCCAACTAAATCATCTATGGCCCCATCGGATACGGATGAGACTTCAACGATACACATACATCTATAATCCGATAAGACCGTATACGATATCGGATTAACCGCTTCACTCTGTATCGTTCTATTAGAATCCAAAGTGTAAAGAAATCCTTGGTTATGTTGATATGATCCATTTGTAGACAACAGTATCTATATTTTAAACATCATTTATCATCTTTGATACATATTCTTTTCGAGCAAAAAAAAAACCAACATCAAAAACATTCATGAACACATACACGTACACGAAAAAAGAGAAACTGGAATGGCACGACAAGAAAACGGAGAGAAATGAGATATAAGAACGACTAGAAGAACATTTCTACATATATAATCATTTCACTTGAGAATAATTATTGACTCTATGGAATAGAACTCGATTGATTTTATGCAGTATTTTCAAGCATAAGTAATGTAAGTAAAACAGGTAAAATATGTTCATAATGTTCAATAGGAGTGCCTTGTAGTTTAATATAGGAATTTCGACTTAAATATTCATATAAAGTAAGAAATTCTACTAAGCCAAGTGTGTCTTCAAGATATTTTCTTAGTAGGTTAATTTTTGATTGTCGTGAAGATTTTAAATGTGCGGCAGAATAGAGCGCATGAAATGTATCATTAGATGTCAATTTGCGTTTATTATTCAATGAGACTGCAATTGGTGATGGTATATCATCTTGATGATTTTCAGATGGTTGAAGTGGAAGAATAATATCAGCTGGTTTGATCATAACTGACGATGAATTGGATGTCGTCGATTCTCGTTTGACTTTTTTAGCAGAATTCGATGATGATAAATCAAGCAATTCTGAATTTGTTGATGGTATTAATAAACCTTTTATTTTGCCTTTTCGTAAACTCATGCAAGAAAATTTGCCTTGTACGCCAGCTTTTTGCATGGACTGTTGAATTAATAAATCTAGTCGATGGCGTCCGGCACGAATTGTTTTATACCAGACACGTTGATCAGTTGATGTTCGTGGCACGAGATAAAATGGTGCATCTGCATTTGAACACTGTGTTGGCCGATGGTACGTCATAAGACGTAAGCTGGCAACTGGACAATAGTTTGATTGAGATGGATTAGCGTATGCACGCAGATTTACCGTCGATCGTTTGTATTCAATATATTCATTGGATGTTGTTGGATCAGTTTTAATTTCTAAATCGCCCCATAACAATGAACGATTTATTGTTGATTCGTTGCCACGTTGATCGAAATATTTCGAATTATTGATTAACAATTCCAATAATAAACCATCTGGTGTATCGCGCGTGATGATGTTCATTTGACGAAGTAAAGATTCATGTTCGGATGTAAATGCTTCAACTTTCGAATTACTGATATTCTTTGTTGGCTTAGCCCATGTATCACGCTTTTCCTGAATTACTTCTCGGCATGACGCAAAAACAGGCGATTCAAGTATATTGTATGGATATTGACGAGATTTCAAATAACGTTCAATTGACAACATAAAGCTTCGTAATGTATCAGGTTCATATTCGGTATTATCAGCTTTTCGAACATTGCCAAAGTAGTGTTTTAAATATGTACACAATTGTTCAGGTTTCAATTCGTCAATGGGACATTTTTCGTTGAAGGTGTCTTCTAAGTACAATGCAAAACGTCGTACTTCATGTTTGGTTTTACGTATTGTATTGTAAGAATTTGTTCCTGAACAAATTAAAAAGCGATTGGAATCCATGCGTTGATTGGCTAAACGTGATAAACGTGCAGCAGCTGCTGCCGATGAGATCGGTTTAGTTTTCGATGATCGTCGATCACCTTTAACTGCTTCNTCAATGGGACATTTTTCGTTGAAGGTGTCTTCTAAGTACAATGCAAAACGTCGTACTTCATGTTTGGTTTTACGTATTGTATTGTAAGAATTTGTTCCTGAACAAATTAAAAAGCGATTGGAATCCATGCGTTGATTGGCTAAACGTGATAAACGCGCAGCAGCTGCTGCCGATGAGATCGGTTTAGTTTTTGATGATCGTTGATTATCTTTAACTGTTTCATCTTCTCCTTCTTCTTCTTCTTCTTCTTCCTCGCCACTTGTTATAGGTGAAGATTCTTCGTCAAGTTGCAACTCGGCTTCATTCTCTTCGTCTTCTTCTTCAGGTTCCTCGTTTCCATTAGTAACATTCATTTCGTCTGGATCAGCACCAAATAATTTTATCATTTGATGAAAATCAGCCAAAGATGTAGCCATTGTTTTATATACAAATACACACTCACGCAAGTAAAATTAATCTAAAAGAAATGAAGAGACATGATATCTTGAGCATACAAATAAAAGTATCTTTCTCTCTCTCTCTATCTCCGTCGTATTCTCGTTTATATATTATGGTATTTACTCGACGAGACATGGGATGACAATTTGCGTGATATAGACACGGGAATAAAGCTCATCCTTTTGTCCTTATTCAACGTCAATATGTGAAAAGAACAAAGATAAGATAAAAATTGGTTTTTCACTTGTACTATAACTGACCTTTTAAACTACTCGCAAAAAAATCATTAAGACAGTTGTTTTAAAGTTTGATATTCTCTGATCGTCGTTTTTTTCCTACTACGTATACAAATGACACACACACATACAGCACATTTTTTTTACTCTCTCACTCTCAATCACTATGTACCATCTGCTCACTGTGTCGAATGTACGCGGCTGGTGCTGCATATTAAATTCAGGTTAGAGGATATCTTACTCTCGCATGTTTTTTTATTTTTTTCTCTCCTATCATGAGCTATTTCTCTATATCACGTTCAGATGAATGATAATGATGATGAACACGAAAGACTAGCACAAACACGCCGAACAAACAATTTAATAAGTCCTACCCTTATAAATATTGATGACATTTCTTTCCTACAGATACTCTTGATATGACAATGATAATGGTTATCATCATAGCTTTCTCGTTCACTCTATCTTCCTAGGAAAATTACAGTTCTTCCTTGTTACCCTACTCAAATGAGAGGATAGAGGCTTCTTCTACTTCATCTTCTTTTTGTCATCAATGCGAATGGTTTATATATATCTGTCTAGTTATATATATGCGTATGTGTGTCGCATAGTTCACAAAGAAAACGGCGAAGCAAAAAGAAAAAGATGAACATTTCTCATCTAGCACATATCTCTATATCCATCTTCTGTCGATGTCGTTCACCACTATTCTCAGTCGATGCTGCCTCATATTTTCTTGTCGGTCGTCACATCGTCTATCTTTTTTTGTGCCCGAGACAGAAAGTTCAGAAAAAAAAACATAAAAGAGAGAGAGAGACAGAGTCTACCCATTGCTTTCCTTATGTCTGTCTTCGTCTCATATCTTGGAGTAGTGAACACATACATTCAGTTTTTTCCCTCGTCGTATATCATCAGAACGAACAAAAAAACCTCATCGATGAAAAATGCTTGTGCGTTCACACACATACAAAAAAATAGGAAAAAGAAAGAAGAAGAAGGATATACAACTGAATCGAGATTGGCAGCAATAGTATTGGGATTAAAAAGAAGCAAGAGAACAAAAAAGAAGAAGAAGAAGAGAATGTTCATATACATGTACAACATATACACCTGTATCTTTTTTCTCATTCGACTAAAATCGATAACAAAAGCAAATGATTGAAAAAGAAGAAAAGTAACAATCACTTTCAATTCTGACCAAATGTCAAATACACAGATATCCTCTTCTTCTTGCTCTTCTTTTTCTCTAATCGACTAGCAATGGTACTCATACACACACACACGTTTACATCTATGTGTTACGAAACGAATGTAAACATGAAATGTAACGAAGAGGATACACCGCTTTCTGATGAGTACGAAATTTGATCTATCGAATGATAACGGATCGACGAGTAATTTCTTCTGTGTTCTTTCTCTCGGTCTCTCGCACTGTCTGTCTTCCATTTAGTATTGAAAAAAAGAGAGGAGAAGAAGAGAAGAAAAAACAGAAGAGATCCCTAGTCACTGATAATGATGGACGATATTCTATTTCTCTGTCGTTTTTTTAACGATGATTATAGGTCAACTGCATGTCAACATCAAATTGCTGTAGTCTGCCTTCTCTTTTTGACAAATAGATCATTCTCTTTCTCTTTTTCTCTAGTTTTTTCTTCTTCCTTGTTTTAAGATATACGACATTATCGTGAGCGCTAAGCGTAAATATCGAACGACAATGTTCATTAACTCAGTGCCAAAGAACAGAAAGAGAAAGACATACATACGTGCATATATATATAAAGATATATTCGTCTCTTCACTTCTGTCCACATTTGTAACTGATGGCGCACGAAGTTTACCTTTTTTTTTCGTTCTCTAATTAATTGTATGTATGCACAGTATTCAACTTGATCGCAGTAATACACTTGCTGTTTGTATATGCATTGCACATGTCAGATTGTAATAAAAAAATAGTAAAACGAAACTCTCGTTTCTTCATTATTGTTTGCTTCGATAGTCAGTCTCTATAGC